>UXGD01005472.1:0-14378 GCA_900474315.1 Torymus auratus
TGTTCAATTTCAGGGGTAGTCTCTCATAAACAATTGATTGTAGCTTCGCAGGTTTAGATAATTTTCTAATTTTTCCTGTGGAGATTGAACAAGGAACAAAATGATGGTTTTGAGATCTAAATTGGATAAAAAGTCAAAATGTTTGTCATATTTTTTTGAATTTTCTTGTAGGTGACGGTAACTAGTTATAATAATTTTTTTTTTTTCATCATCTTAATACCTCTACCTTCAATATATGTCATTGCTTGTATCATGGTATGTGTAAAAATCATTGTAAAAAATTCTTTAAGTCGACGTTAATCAAAATCTCCGAACCTCCTAAAGCCTTTTTCAAATAAGCAATTGGCTTTTACTGTTTCGCGTCTACGTGCCTTCCTCTTCTAATACGTGGACCTTACGTGCGAGGACCCACGACTATTTCTTGACCTTTGTGAGACATTTTGTAACAATTGACTCGCTTACTGTCACACGTCTGCTTAACTCCAATATGATCGCGAATTTCAAGAGAAGACAATAATACTTTCCATATTGACTGGCAAGACCAATAAAAGAGAGAAATTCTCAAGAATTTACAAGAGCGAAACAATAATTACTCAGACATATTGTATTGTCTTGCTCTCGTGAAGCCCTCGCAATGTGCGATTATTATGATGCGATTTGTCAGTTTGTGTAAAAAGGGGGGGGGGGGGATAAATGATAATCTTTTAGAGAAGATTGCACAGAGAGGTTGTATACACTGCAAGAGACCCATCGTATACTTACTTGATTAACTCGCCACACAGTGTATAAGCCATTATATACACGGTCTATTGGAAAATTGCTAAATTATATACTTTACCTGAACCCAAAAAGGGGGAAAAATTTTTCACGTTCGGAGAGTAAAATTGCGCTGGAAAACTTAACTGTACCTATATATAAGCGACTGTAGGAATAATTTGAGAGAGAGGTGGGAAAAAATTTCGTATATTGTCTCGTCAATGGAAACATCTATTCTTGAGCGCAGCCACTTTGCAGGCGCGCTTAAATTGAGGAGAGAACTTTCACGTATATAAAGTGCCGCGCCATTGTCTCTGTATAGTGACAGGTTTTGAAATATTTGCGGTTAGGCGTTAGTTGCGGTCATTGTTGTTTTTAATAATAATAGGCCATACATTATGACAATTGTATTTGTTGTGTATTAAGAGTGTACATCTAGGACAATTGAATTTTTATCTCTCAAGTATACAAAAAACTTTTACTTTTATTAAAAAGCTTCATAAAACTACTTTCACAGCATCAAACGGATTCAACTCTTCGAATCCCCATACGTAAAAACCCAACCCAAACCCGTCATATCCCAGACTTTTCCTTCGCTCTCACTGTATACACATGACGTCACCCGCCCGCAAATTACCTCCCACAAGCTTCTAATAACAGGAATAACTCTCCGCCATAAAAATCCACTCTCCGCACAACCAACACAACCACCATCTTCTCCTCCTCCTCCTTCGATTTTTCGTCGCGCGTGAAATTCGCCGCTCGAGGCTACATAACTCGCTCGCGCGCGTTTGCATAATCGAACGATTCAATTCTCTCAGCGAGGGAGGGAGGTAGAATCTTCTCTCCGCCTCTCGTTTACAATTGTCGAGCTCTTTTTCGCGCGTGGATTCTTCGCGGCCGTTGTTCTCTCCAAGGCGGAGGAGGACGATTGTCTCGCGCGAAGATGTCGATGCGCATTTTTCGGATACCGCGCAGGCGCGCCGCGTGCTATACGGGCCTCTGTGTTAAGCCGAGCTGCAGCGCGGGTAGATGCTGAAGATGTAAATTCAAGGTTTTTCCGATTTTTCGGTGGAGATATCTTGTTTAAAGGGGTTGCGGCTGGGGTTCGTGTGTGATAAGGTTTCAAGGTGAAATCGTATGGGAATTAGCTTGAATATCGTAGAGAGGGATTGAAATATGTATCGTATAACAGATATATATGAAATTGTCAAAAGTTCGAAATGTCATCTTTTTTAAATATATATTTTCTTGTGCGATCTCGTACCGCGATTTAATTTGCTCAACGCGTTAGATATCACGAATAAGAAAAATAAACATTACCACTGTTATCTGTACAATATTTTATCGCACAGTAGTTACAAAGACAAACTTGTCTGCCGCTGACAATCTACTACTTACCACCTACGTATATAATACGTTTTATAATACATTTTACGACCGCACATAAACTTAATTCGTTTATTTATTTCCATCTCGAAAAAAAGAACGTATACATATACGTACACAAAAAAAGGCAAAGAATTCTCTTATCATCGCGGCTTCTCGCAGTTTTTCTTGTCTTCTATCTCCTCCCCCCATCTCTCCCGCTACTTTCTCTCTTTCTCTCTTATATATATACGGTTTATCGCTCTCTTTCCATCTGGTATCGTAAGTCGCACTTTCCGTCATTTTTTACACAGCGAGGATATAGCCGCCGCCGCCGCGTCGCGACAACAATGCGAATTCGCGCTGTGCCCCATTGTGTTGTCCGCGAAAAATTCGTAATCGCATTCCCTTCCTCTCTCCACGTATATATATATCGATGCTTTTTTTTATACCTCGTCGGCTTTTTCGCCCGCTTTTCTGTGAATTAAATTAAGCGCATTTTTCACGCTCGCTGCTATATACACTTTTTATCCCGCCAGCACGCGGTTAATTTATCGACGGCTCAGCAAACTTCTTGTCGCTCTGATCTCTGTCAACCGCGTGTATATACCGTTTTTAAAGAAAAAAAAGCAAACGAAATCACGCGTTTATTGCGCGCTAATGATACCGCGCTCGTGCCATCAAGGTACACGAAGGAGAGAGAGAATTGAATCGTGTTTACAAACGGAAATTCGGAGCAGCGGGCAAACATCGCGAATCTTAACATCGCGGCCAATGAACGTGGCGAGCTTTATCAGCGCGTCCACGTGGATCGCTGCGGTGGGCGTGTGTAATTTTCCATCTTCTTCTTCCTCGGCAATGACAAGCATTGCGCGTTCAAGTGTATATATGTGTATGCAGTTAATCTCCGCATCGAGATCGACGTACTAGATATATACTTAT
Source organism: Torymus auratus (assembly GCA_900474315.1). Classification (NCBI taxonomy): domain Eukaryota; kingdom Metazoa; phylum Arthropoda; class Insecta; order Hymenoptera; family Torymidae; genus Torymus; species Torymus auratus. Next base: position 3,067 of record UXGD01005472.1, read on the forward strand.
ACTGCCATACCTACATTTCTCCTTTCTCTCTCGCGATCATGCAGCTACTTATCGACGAATCTGGCAGTATGCTATACACGTCAAAAATGGAATATGCAGTCGTCTTCGCGTGTTTTCGTGATAAACACCATCAGCGAGTAATACAAGCGCGCGATGGAAAGAGAGGTTTATATCGCGACGAGGAGAAAGTTGGTCTACGCGTGTGGCGATGATTGCTCGGTATATCTCGCTATAAGAGATAACGATCGCGATGAGAGCCGCGGAAAGATAATATTTTAATGTATACTTGAGCGGGAATCTTTGGAAGATTTGAATGTCGAACGGTATATGGGTGATGCAGTTTTTTTTGCGAGAGGCGCGTGTGGGTATATATAAGCACTCGAGAGCGATATTGCCTCGCGTTATCGCGGCGGCGGAATGCTAGATTGTATTATACTTTCTTACATCTCGCTGAAAAATTATTATTTGGATTAACCTTTTCAATCATGAACTGTAATTCATAAACGATGGGCTGTGAAATGGAGACTCATATAATGTTTTATATACGTGAATCGAAAGTACCTTTTGCAAAACAGCAGGTTTTTATCTATTATATTTATGCATTTTATAGAAGGGTTAACTATTTCTTTTCGAATATTTAACTTAAAATTTTCCTCTAGATATCTAACATCAGATTGCAAGTGTACGATCATACGATTTCTTTCCCAAACCTCGATCCTTCCCCCGTTCCTAAACGTTATCCAAAAAATACTCCTCATTCAACCTACACCCACTTAATACAGAGCTCAGAATTTGAAATTTACAAGCCATTACACATGGCTATAAATTCGATTCTATAAACTTACAAACTTGACTCTAACAGTTTATATACACACATTCGGCTCGCGATCTGGACCGCGCGCGACACAAAGTCTGCTTGAACCGCACGCTACTTACGTTGTCTTATCTCCTGAGAGCCGCACGCTGCTAAAGACATCTCATCTCGAGCTCCGTTGCTCCATTTTGTACGTAATATCTCGCGGCGAGAACCGATTCGCGTCTGGGCACGTACGCCAATTTTTTGCATGTTTACGAGAGAGGTAATATATATATCGGTGCATAATTTTTGTGTGTTAATTCGCTGTTTCGATGTGTCATGCGGGGTTTTCCACCGAGTTCATTGTTGCATTAGAAAGGTATAATGCAAGATACTCGGAGATTTCATTGGCGTCGTAAGGAGTGTGTTAATCGACGATTGATTTTCAAATTTCAAATGACAATTATTATTATCTTGACACGATTAAACGTTGATCTTTGTTCTATAAAAATGAACGACTGGTTGAGTGCTGTCGATAGGTATCTATAAATATTAATTAGGTGTATCTAATTTTAATCAAATAATGTGTATCGCGCATATAATTTAATTTATTATTTATTGTAAATATTGTTACGGTCGATAATAAAATCTTTAAATATGCAAAGGTTAATTTGTACAAGAATGATATTGAGTCTCACAAGTCTCGTAAATAATCTCTCCTCGTTTCAATATGTTTCAGTAAAGCAACAATTTATTGAATTACGGTCTTTGTTAAACTTTAATGACAATCTTCACTACAAAAGTCCAAAGAGGTTGTATTTTACAACAATTTATAATAACAAACCTTACGCAACGTATAATACTTATACGTTTCGATGCATTTGCTTATCAATGTTCTATTAATTTATTTCAGCATTCCAAGAATTATCATAATGCACATGCACGTGTAAAAGTTATCATTTAACTTTACCGAACGTTCTCAGTATTTTACAGTGGAAAATTAATTATCTCCTCGTCAATCGATACCTGATAAAACAGTAAATCTGGATCTTTATCAAAAAAACTTGCTCAAAAGCTATATAATTGCGTTAAAAACCTATATTTCCAAAAAATAAATTAAATCATAACTTAAAATTCCTTCACGTTCGCCACCGTATATTCACGATATTTCAAGATCAATTTTCGTGGCGCGAAAAATGCCACTTTTTTGTTTTCACTTTTATCGGGTGACCAAAACCAGAGCGCAAAATGCTAAAGTAGCTCCCACCTCGGTACGTCGGGAGAGAAAGAGAGAAGCCGGTCGTCGTTGGTGGAGTGGGTGCCGCAATCGAAAGTTCACTCGCTTCCCTCCTCCTCCTCTCTCTCTCTTCTTTTTTATTCGCGGACGCGACTCACCTTGAGACGCCTGTTCCTTTTCGCGCTCGCTCGCCCGTTCGCCGATTTTTTCCCGTCTTTTCCTTGTTTTCGCCGCGCGCTCGCCTCTTTTGTTCGCTCTCGCCCCCTCCGGGGTATAATTGAATCGCCGCGCTTTTCTTTTTCTCTCTCTCTCTGATTCTGTTTGCGTATCTACATACGTGCGATAATTGTCCCGCGCGTTAATGTGTTTATGGTTTCCTGCGTGTATAGAAAGAGCGAGAGGGAGACTTGATGATTTTTTCGTGGCGGTATCGAATAACGGAAGCTATTAAACGGTTTTTGCAGCGAGATGGTTAATTACGGGGAATAATAAATTCGAATGCGCGCGCGGGGAACCATGACTGGACGCGTTTGTATACGTGGAATCCTTGAAATCGGAGTTTTATCCGCGCGAGAGTGACGTCGTGATATAATACCATCGTTAATACGTTAATTTATTAACGGCCGGTAATTGATATTGTGGTGCTTTTAAATCAGTGCGGCAGCGAGTTTGATGCAATATAGGCGCTTTTATGGCGAGTAACGCTGATGCCTCTTTCGGAGTATATATACAAAAGGTATTGCAATAACGATTGAGATATTAAATTTAACAGCATGTCTTTATATATTTCAAAAATATACGAGCGAAGTTATCAGTTGTTTATACGAATTATAATTATTTATATCAGCGCGTGATTATAGGGTGCATACACCTTTTCGAGAAAAAAATATGCATGAACGAGACTTTGGTATCGATTACCATATTTTTTTACGAGCTAAATAAAGAATCATAATGATATCTTTTGAAAAGGAAGAGAGTAAGTAAAGTTTGCTGATAAATAAAATGATCTTTTTTTTTTTTAATTTTAGAAACAAAGAAAATATAAATATAATGTTTACGCAATTGGTATATGTATACTTTGTGTCGTTAATTTTTTACTTATTATTTTATTTTTTTAAATAATCAGAATATGTTTACGTATAAAATTAACTACTTGTCTCGAGCTGAAAGATCGGTGATGTGGGTTGACTTTTATAATATCAAAGTACGCCAATCGTGAGAAATAAGGCTTCGAAATTAGAGGAATAAAAAGAAACCGCAATAAATTATAAATTGTCAACGTGTTTGTACCGGAATTCTACAGCCACCGCAAACTAAACCAAGAAAAAACCCGAAACTCGTCCGAAAGTGCAATAAATTATTAATTTGGAAGATTAAAAATAAAAGAAAGACTTGAATTTACACGCCTGTTGATATATTTCTAAAAGCATATAGAAAAAGCCTTGCCGTTTTTCATCCAATCATAATTTCTGTATACTTACAATATTTTATATTCTCTTATTTCCTTGCAAAATTTTATTTATATAACCAAAACTCGATACGCAAACTATTAATTTGCATTAAACACCGTGCATTCTACAAGATTACACTCCGCCAACAACGCATTTTATAACCTGAAGCTAAGTATATCTCGTTCCCTTTTGTCAATCCGAGACAAAAGAACCACTTTACCTGCGCACACCCAAAATAACCATCGCCACACATAATATCCCACTCTCAAATGGCCACAGCAATGAAAAACAAATCCAACTCGCCTCAGTATCTCTCCCTCGCATGCACACACGTACTAACGTACACACCCATCATCATGCGTGACACACATACCCAAACGCGCTTGGCGGCGCTCTCCCTGCTATATACGAGGCGAGCAACAGAGACGAAGGTAGGAAGTCGGCTGATTTGGAAAACCCGGCCGACCGCGACTCGGCCTTGAAGGCCGTACGCTACTCCTCCCCCTTCTTCTCCCGCGGGTGAAAGACGCGAACGCTGAGAGAACAGGAAAGAAGGCAGTGGTACACACGCCGGGGAAAGGCGCAACGACGACTGGTTTCTCTCTCGCTCTGTGTAATGACCACGAGAAGACCGGTTGCCGCACCGCGTGTGTATATATGCGAAAATCGTGCGCGAGAAGAAGAGGGGACCTTTCGAAGGTGCGAGCCCTTGAGGTACGTGATGCAGGAGGTGGAGGAGGAGGATGTGAAGAGAGGTTTGATGGCGAGAAAGAGAGAGAACGTCACGAGGATTAGTCATGCAGCGGGATGGAACGGGACTTGCACTTTTTTTGGCGGCCCGCAGGGAGAGAGAAGCGGGTTTCGGGAAGCGAGGTGATGCACGTGGGCTGTGGTATTCGCGGTTAACGAGAATTTTGATGATTGTTTAGTGGAATTTGGTAAATGTGGTGTAATGCGGGCGGGGTTGATAAAGCGTGAGTGCGTGTGATGAACTATTAGTTTGGAGAACCGATTCGTGGGTTACTTTTCGTATGGGGATCTTAAATTTAATTGAATATTGGTTGACATTTGGTTCTGGTAAGAATGTATTGAAGTTGATGTAAAATATGCATTCGAACTCATTTCATTTTACATACTAAAATTGAGATGAAATTACACTTCAGTTATTTTCTGAAAAAATTATTATCGATTTTAATGAAACAGAATATTTGTTATTACCCTGCATTACCAAAAATGGAAACCCCGTATCTGCGCACAATTAATCTCACGGATATACCGCAAAAGTCTTCGAATCTCAAGAATTTTAAGAGTACTACTGTGTAATTGCCTCGAATATACTTGTATGGCTCGCGTCGATGAATATACGGAAAAAATTTTCGGAAATTTCTCGGATCGACAAAACGGAATACAACACAAAAGGACGAAAAAAAAGTTAACCGAGTGGACGTATATATATACGCGCGAACGCGAAAAAGTGGCATTGCTCGCCTTGGAACTTATCGCGCGGGAGATTTAATGAATTACCGTCTCTCGCAAGAGTTCGGCTCTCTTGTCATTTCTTTTTTCGTTGCCGATCGCCGCCCGGTGACAACCCTACCTCCTATACACACACACATAATATAATGCACGCAAACACTTCGACAATTTATTTCCGGATTTTCGTCGTCTCTCGTTTTTTTTTTATTTTTTACCGCCGACATTGTCCTGCCGTGAAATTGGAATTTTGAATTGCAAATATCGAGTTACAAGCTGCGTGCGTTCCGTTTGGCGGAAGAGTAATTGATTTAAAAAATGTATTGTGTATCGAGTTGAAATTTTAATCGTAAAAACAAAATGAGATTATTCGATGTTTATGTGGGATTAATAATAAATTAATATGAAAAATATAAACTTATAATATTTATAATGCACGAGTTGTAAATAAATAATTGTTGCTGTATACGAAATTTTACAAGTAAATTTGAGGGTACACAAAGATCATTGCTTTTTTATAGGATATAAAATTTTTGAATATTTTTCCCCGTCCGAGTACAAAGAAAAACAGCAAAAGACAAAAAGAAGCTTTCATTTCAGCCGATGTAATTATATTTATTTACAGTTTCTGACAGTCCGCATCGGATTTTAAATCTTTGCGTTACTATACTGATCGGCATAACAATGACAAGGAAAACAAAGTTTTAATGTGAATTCGTGAGAAATTTGAAATGCAAAAAAACCTGAAATTTATCGTTCACCTTGAGGCTCATCGGTACTCGAGATGCAATTATCTCAATGTTTATCTGGTCATTTTCTCTGTGTGTACCTCTCCGCCAGCGCATATATCTCAAATAAAATATTCCATTGCTCCTGAGACAAGTGTGAATTTTACTCGCGGTTGTAACTTCGAACCTTATAAATTGAATTACACGCGACTCTACATTGTGAAAGTTCATGGGAATAATTTATGAATTCATCCGTATTTATACGTAGGGTATCCTGCATTCAATGCATGAAACATATATTTTATATGAACGTGCGGGCACGATGAAAAAAAAAATAATAATGTACAAAGGAAACATCGTTTTATATACGCATGACGAATGTAATCGTAATCATAAATCTTTCCGGGAAGTGTTTGGGCGCTAAGTAACATAACAAGAATATACATGTTTTGAAAGCTCTAAATGAGTGACTTGCAAAAATTTATAATGATTTCAACATATTAATAAATACCGTATAAGAATAACAGTTAATTAAAAAGCCTTTCATAAATTATATACTCAAAATCGACAATTAAAAGCTTTGCGAAGGAATGAATAGGGGGATTGCAAGCCTTAACTTCATGATTGAAATATGAATCATTGGTGATTTATAAAACTCCTTAAATTTTATTCCCGTGGGTGTATAAATGCCGTTTATCGTTTGGAAATGAAGCTTCCAAAAGTAATTTCATCGAAATGCATTTATGGATGCTTTTAAATAAAGTGCACAGAGAAAAGAAATGCAATTTCCATCAATGTCATCATCAATTGAATTAAATATTATTGTAAACATATATGTTATGTATATGAAATGGAATGCAATATCGAATATATTGAATTTCTCAACTTTTTCGACTCTTTAGTATTGACTATACGTAAGTAGTACAGTTTAGAACTGACATACTTTGGCAACATGAATATAGATATTTTGCTATATATGTATAATATTATTCGATTTTCCTGGTACCGATTGCTATAGTAACTAGATTGGCAATCAAATTTGTCGAAAAGAGGAAAAGATGGGTAAAATTAGATACAGAAGAAGATAAAGATCAAGATGTAAAGTTATCTAATACAGTAAATAATCATAATTTAATAAAAATTTTGCACCTATAGACAAGAAATTAAATTTTTTTTTCACATATAGGTTAAACAAACTTTGACAACGTTCAAACAAAATAACAGTATCACCAAGAATGTAAACAACTTGCCATTCTTTTCAAAATTTATCTATCCCAACAATAGGCAGCATATCTCATCTTATATAAATGATCAGATACATCTAGTACCTAGTTCCGCACCCGTATAATACAACATCACGGGCAAAAGTATCACTGCCCGCGCGCAAACGGCAAATCTCTCTGGCAAAGGGTTACGATGCGTATCGCATCTCTTTCTCTCTCACACACACGCATACTTTTTCCCCTGTACTCCCGTCGCACGCGTATACACGCAGACTCTCGCGACATACGGAAAGCGGTAAAGTGGATGCCATTAAGCAAGGCTGTATAGTAGCAGCCAGCTGCAGGTACCGTTTTACTACCGCCGTCGCCGCTTCTTCTTCTTCTTCTTCTTTCTCCGATTCCTTCTTTTTTATCTCGCGCGCGCTCGTCGTTTCACTCTCTCTTCTTTCGCCCGTGTGTAAATGTGTATATGTATGTATGGCTTTGCTGTTATGAGTCGTTCGTTTTACTTATACCGGCCGTGGGCTTGCACTTTTTAGCGCAAGATTGTGAAAAAAACCGTGTTACTTATTTCTTTTCGGGCCTCTGCGTGGTTTATGTTGCGGTGGGTTTTTGTGAAAAGCAGAAGTAATTAGAGTGGGTCGCTTATTGATGATGTATGATTTATCAGAATAGGTGGCGATGATGTAACATTGTATTTTTAGCAAATGGACGAGAAAGTTTGCAGAAGCCAAACGATAATAGTACTGTTACCTGACCTTAAAATAAAAATAACTATGTAAAGATGGATGATGATATAGGCAGAAATTACTGTTTCGAGTATTAGCAAATAACTATACAGAAATGTTAAAGCTGAAAATTTTAACGACGACTCGTTCACTTATTTAAACGAGTGTATAGGGCTCTTTTTGCTCAGGTATGATTCTTTTACAATGGGTTTTAAACATCGCCAAAGTTGTTTAGCATCAATTGGAATGTGGTTACACCGGAATCCCCAATGACCGACATCCTTTCCTTGTGTAATGACATTTTCTGTGTATTTCCTCGCTCAAAGTAACTGCGCGCTCGCTCATACCTGAGCTATACCAGTTTAAAAGTCTCTGGGATCCGATCTTGACTTTCTATTCAAAGAACGTAAATGAGTTTCACGATGTTTCCAATTACCCAACTGGATGGGTAATCTTTATTACTCTCTTCTCTGTCGGCGCGCACTTTGTATTTATTATTGATTATTACTTATGAGGTTTCTAACTGTAATTTTTCCGAGAATATGCTGCGTTTGGCTGTCGACTCGAAAATGATTGTATGTTATGTGAGGCTTTTTTACGTATACCAAAAAACAAATGACAGTTCGACGTTTAAATATTTTTATCTCGAAGTCGTGTTGATTGCAGCGTTAATACAAATGCTGGGGCGAATGGAGATTTTGATAAATATTCAACCTTATTGTAAATCTGTGTGATAATAAAACTTTACAACTTTTCTTACCTACTCGTTACGCAGGTACTAACGAACTATTTGCTTTGGGTTGTAGAGAATCCAGAATTTCCTTGACATTTTCTTGGAAATGAAAGAGCTCTATGCTTATGCATAATTTAATGCAACTCACGTCTCCACTTAAGGCTTTTAAACCGCGGAAGCAATGACTACTCCGCATTATGCATTTTGCTAAACTTATCTAGTTCTACAAACTCTTTGGAAGAGCTATAAACAAGCGTCCATTTACCGAGCCATTTACCTAAATGTTTACAAAGAGGCAACCATAAAAAAACTGTGCATTTCACTATAAGTCGTCTTGAAATTTCATCAGAAGCTTACGATCTACATACGTTATTTGCAACCAATAAACATCATAATGTACCAAAACAGCTTTCTCGCAATAGAATTATTTATTCGAAAATTTCCTCCCCCCATTCGACATACCAACCCTACCTCACCCTGCATAATTATTATTTTAATCAATTTTCAATCTCCCCGGCGTATACACACACACCTAAAAGCCCTGTGCGCGTCGCCGCCTCGGTGAAATTTATTAATAAGCGCGCACCGCGAGAGAGACTCTATATCGCGTACTCCTCGCGCAATGCCTACATTCCCTTAAACATCTCGGCAATACTGCATCTCTCGTTCTCGCTCTCTGTGGCCCGTTCGCCGCGCGCACATAATTCAATTGCGCGGCGTTGATTAAAAGAAGGCGCGAGCAGCGCGCCGATACATCGTGCTGCAGCGCCGCGCGAGCACACACACGCGAAACGAGCCAAGCGAAAGAGAGAGATGAGCCGAAGCTGAGTAATAGGCGGCGCGGTGCTTTGGTATAAGAGAGAGAGAGCTTTCCGATGGGCGAGTTATGCCGCTTAATTGACACGTTGGGCGTGTGTGTGGCCGCGAGAGAGAAAGAGAGAGAGTCGGTGCGGGCTTCGTCGGCGCTTGCTTTAGACTGGTGATATGTTACTCGCCCCGCACGGCGAGCGTATTAGTTGGGCTCGGTATTTATTGTAATTGATACTTTTGCTTTTTATTTGTTAATTTTTTCTTTTGTACGCGTGTAATTTACTAATGTGAATTATGGAAAGAAAATATTATTAGCTATGATGTGCAATGGAAATTGTAAAGGTGTATAGTTTTATTGTAAATGATGAGTGTTTTTTATTTAAAATGGGTAATTACACTTTTTCAAAGGTTTTAATTAGCACTTATTATAGGTACGATTTATATTTTTTTTTTTAGTTTTGATTGATTTTTAATACCTGAACTCTCAAAATTAGTCGTGCTCAACTAATTCCAGTATATTTTCAAAATAAATAATATAGTTATATTTTTTCTACGTGATTGTTGCGTACATCAAGATTGTAAATATTGGACAAATATACACGGATAGAATTTTTCAGGAAAAATTCTATCCGTGTACTATTTTAAGAGGTTGCGATTAAAATTCGTTATTTGCAATAATTTATAACTTTAGTTATAAATTTAGGTTACAAACTAGAATATTATTCTAAAGGAATGATTTACACATACATGATTACATTTTAGTTACTGTTCCTACATGCATATGCTAATAGTTTCTATTCAAAGTATTATAAAATGACATCTAGTGATTGTGTTTTGTCGAGAATCTGCCCTTCTTGTTCGAATTTCGTGATTTGTAAGGTTGAGTAGGTTATATATGTGTTTAAATGAAAATATCCATCGATCGTTCTTTAAGAAGGCTATATTTATTTGCTTAAAGGGAAAAGCTTTAAAGTCATAAAACCCTCGATGGATATCGAATACAGACTTCAGCCTTGAATATATGTGTAAAGAGAGGTTGTGTAGTCTAGGTTTTGACTAATATCGATAAAAAAAACGAGAGAATCCGGGAGTCCAATATAAAGACAAGTAAGTACGTCGCGATGAAGTCTAACTCGAATGGACTAACAAAAAACGTGCGTCGCGCACGGGTTTATACGGCGGCAATTTACTGTTTACTGTTAAAATTAAGTTAGTTTATCATAAAACATTGTAAACAAATAAGTTCATTAAACTAATGGTTAACCTAGTAGAAAGAGTTACATTTTCAAATAATATATATAACATAATGTTTTAATTAACAATCTTTTCCTTAACTAATTTTCACGTTAAAATCAATATTATTCAATTTTTAGTTAATACATCAGTTAATTTACTATAACTCCGCCTAATTTGTTGTTTTCTTAAAATCTATGTATGAATAATCATTTATTTTAGAAAATCCGTTATATTAAAAAAGATTATTTGTCTTAGATTTAGTATTAAAACCATAATTTTAGTTAATAATTGTTTATTAAAGAAAATATACTATTTTTGAATATTCACAGCTCATTAATGAATCCTAGCATTCGAATTTGAGTGAGGGTTGGCCCAAGGGTCTTGACGGCCAATAGCTTCCATCACAGGTCACACCTAACCCAACGCTTAGGAGAAAGTTATTGCGTCCCTTCGCCGGCACTATATCTATATAATGCTGTAAGCATCCCCGAACACTCACTCACATTTCTCAGTTTCAAGAAGTCTTACTTCAATTTCTCAATTTTTAAGCAGTTAGTAACTCTGTTCTACATAACATATTTTTCGCCGTGTTTTACTATAAGTTTATCTGCACCGACGCGTACGTCGTGGCCCTTGTCAATTATTATTCTATTTGTTTATATTACTGTGCACAAGTAATAATTTTTGAGTGTGAATAAATCTCCAAAGTTAAACTATTCAACATTTAAATCGGCTTGGAGCAGCAACGGAACATTGAAAGCAGCCAAGGACTAAGGATTAAAAGTAAGACAAATAGTATTGGGATTTGACATTCGTATACATAGCTAACTAAAATACATGCTAAAATATATCTATATATAGCAAGACAAGATGGCGCAGGTTAGCCATTAGCCCCAT
>UXGD01005473.1:0-14374 GCA_900474315.1 Torymus auratus
TGACGATGCCTGCACTGTTTTTGACGATGGCGCTGTGCTGTTATTCGGCGAGCTAAGCTCGCTGTCATTGACGACGCACGTACATTGTTTTTTTCGATGCATGCGCACCTTCGATGACCGCGAGCAAGCTCCCCGTCTTTTCCGATCCATACATTCTGCTTGTAGTAGGCGGGTTTTAAAATTATTCTTCGATTTCTGATTTTTAAATCTTATACTTTATATTTTAATGGCATTCATACGTAGATCGCGGGATCTAAAAATTTATGAATTTCTTTACATAATACAGCATTATCGTAACTCATACGATGAATGCATACGATGTACGCGCACTGTTATTTAGCGCGAGTTTGCTCGCTGTTGTGCACGATGCAACTGCACGCTCAAGCACAAGGAGCGCGCTGTGTTCTTTTACTCGAGCGTGCTCCCCGTACCTAACCGTGTGATCCCTTCTCCGTGTGTAAGTGTGGTGTGTGTGTCGCTAACAGACGTTAAAAAAATATATCCTAGAACAATCAGAAAAAATCTATTTACTAAAAAAAAAACAGATTTATTATATGTGTTGCATTCAGGTGAGTGTTGCAGTGAGCATCATTATATATACAAGATATAACCTAAAATATAATGATCTTATTTAACCAAAAATTCGTCAGATTCTGATCAGAAACTGGCGCCGAGTACGCGAGGGTTCTGGCCAGAATTTTAACTAGAAGCTGATCAATAACCAGAATCATTTCTAAATAAACCCAAGACAGTCTTCGTCAACCTCTTGAAGCGAGCAGACGTGTTTACGCATTACTCCTAAGAATAAGTGCTAGGTGAGTGTATATGTGTTTGTGAAGACAAGATAGTGACGAGCCCACGAGTGATACGGTAATAAAAACTTAAAAGTCAGTGCCGTTGCGGGTAAACCGCAACGGCACAGATCTCTGAAATGACCTCTAATAGTGGAGGCCTGCCCGGCACATCTTCTCAAGGAAATCCAAACCCAAGTACTATGAACAAAACTTTCTCCACCGTCACTGCCCAAAGCACAGCACCGAAAAGGGAACATGCAATCATTATCGATTCAATGGAAGGACTCACGATCGACGATTATCTGGATGGAATAGAACGCATAGTAAATCTAAGTAATGTGAAATACATATCTAAAATCTCAGGAAGTAGGGTTTGTATCTATCTAAATGGTAAAGAACATGTTGAACTCTTGAAAAATAAAACAGTCCAAATCAAAGATTATTCACTAGTAATTAGACCCCTAATTAATAATAACAAACGAGTCGTGATATCCAATATACAGCCAATTATTCCTAATGATATCTTAATAGAAGCCCTAAAAGGAAAAGGTATAAAAATCCTATCTAATATCAACGAAATTCGAGCAAGCTCAAGCAAACCTGGAAGATCCCACATCATGTCCTTCCGCCGACAATTCTTCATCAAAGAAGAGGATGAACAATTACTGCCAGAAACACTACAGCTAACATACGAAAACACCACCTACTGGACCTACCTTACCACTGACTCTGCAGCATGTTTCATATGCAAACAAACCGGTCATATTTCTAAAGTCTGCCCCGAAGCAAACCTTAATATACAAAATTTTGTACAAATACCTAGTAAAAATGAAAAAACAACAATCTCGAAAATTCAAACGACTCACTCCGGCAGTATAACTACACCTACCGACGCATTCACGCAACACATAAACACACAGACTACCGGGAATCTAACTCTCGAAAATTCCGCACTCACAAATACACATCAGACCGTAGATAATACATATCCAATACAAACAATGCTTCAACCACACAACACAGCAGCCGATTACAAGAGAACACACTCGCTAATCAGCTCAAACGATTCTCAAATCACACTAAATGACGATAAAGACGAATCCCGAAAAGTCGTCCCTAAGTCGACGAACAAAAAAGGTAGACTCGAAGAAGCAGATAAAAACGATAAAAATATTACCAACCCCTCCCCAAATAATGCTAACAATAAAGTTACAGACGAAATGGACAAAAAACTACTACCTATTCGCAACTACCTTGACCAAGCCGATACACTGCTAAACTACATGCAATTCAAAAGCTTAATGGAAAATACCAAAGGAAATAAATATCCTATAGAATTAGTAAGACAATATACCAATGATCTAGTAGCATTTAAAAAGTTTATCGACGAAGACATCTACCCGAATGTTAGGAATAGAAGTATCAAACTTAGATGTACTCAATTATTAAAAAATCTGAATAATCCTACACAGGAAATAACTCCCTACCAAACACCAGTTACGTCAGATACTGAAGAAAACTTTTAAAACACCCGAAAATATATCACCAAGTAATGGCCAAATTACTACAATGGAACTTAAACGGCCTAGAAGGCCAATATGAATACCTTCAAAAACTCATCGTTGAAAAAAGCATCGAAGTCGTATGTTTACAAGAAACAAACTTAAAGGGAAACAAATCCATAAACATGAAAAATTTTACATGCTATAACAAAAATAGATCAGACTGTCTGATTGCCAGCGGAGGTGTAGCTATACTAGTTAAAAACAACTTATATGCTAAAGAAATAAAACTACAATCTAACATAGAGGCTATAGCAGTTACTTTAACAACCAACAATAATAAACAAATAACAATATGTAACATATATCTAAGCAACAGATACAAAATTAGCCTTGAAACATTAGATAATCTGCTAAAAGAACTCCCAAAACCCGTTGTACTTCTCGGCGACTTTAATAGCCATAGTACTGCATGGGGCTCATACAAGAACGATAAGAGAGGTAACATTGTCGAGGAATTTATATGTAAAAATGACATAGTTCCATTAAACGATCAAACGCCTACTCACTTTAACGCATCCACCGGACGAAGTAGTGCAATAGACCTCAGCCTATGCAGTAATAACATCGCTACAACAATAGAATGGGAAGCCATAGACGAACTATATGGCAGCGATCACTTCCCTATTATTATCCAAATAAACAAATCCAACACTAACACATATAACGATATAAACAAATGGAAATTTCATCAAGCCAATTGGGAAAAATATAGAGAAAACGTGCTCCAAAATTTACCCGAATTACAAGATACAATTACACAAAAAGTTGAAAAGAAAACAAACCATATTAATACTATCCTGTCTAAACTAAACGAAATAATTGTAAAAGCAGCAAACGAAAGCATACCAAAAACCACCAAGAGCACTAAACCTAAAACAACACCCTGGTGGAACGAAGAATGCGAAACCGCCATAAAAGAATCCAAGAAAGCACTAAATAAATTCAAGAAAGATCATTCACTAAAAAACAAAATCGATCACAGCAAACTAAAAGCAATAGCAAAAAGTACGATAAAAAAATCCAAGCAGAATTCATGGTTGACGTATCTCCAATCTATCTGCTATAAAACAACAAGTAAAGAAATGTGGGAAAAAATCAAAGCAATTGAAGGCAGAAAAAAAGTCCATGACATTATTCTAAAAGACGTAAATCAAATCATAAGCGACCCCGCAGAGATAGCTAATATATTTGCTAAACAATTCGCAGAAAACTCAAGCGATAAATATTATGAGCGAAAATTTCTCAAACACAAACAAAAATCTGAAAAGCAGCTAGACGCATATCTTGAGTCAATAGAACACAACAACGAAGCGCCCCTTAATTCACCCATATCTATGAAAGAACTTTCCGAAGTCATCGAGATCAGCAAAAATAGCAGCCCAGGCCCAGATGAAATTCCAAATATTCTAATAAAAAACCTACCAAAAGAAACCTATGAAAGTATTCTGGAAATCTTCAACATAATTTGGACTGAGCAAGTTTTCCCCGATCTTTGGAGAAAAGCGATAGTGGTACCAATACCCAAACCAAAAAAATCAAGATTCGAAAAAGAAAGTTATCGACCGATATCCCTGACCTGCTGCCTTTGCAAAACTCTCGAAAAAATTATAAATAAAAGATTACGGTGGTACCTAGAAATCAACAACATAATCAGCAAATTCCAGAGTGGATTCCGTGAAAATTGTTCCACAAACGACTGTTTACTATCACTCGAAACAAATATATGTGATGCCTTTGAAAATAAGGAAACACTTCTTGCTGTATGTCTTGACCTCGAAAAGGCATATGATCTAGTTTGGAGGAAAAGAATTCTACAAATTTTAACCCAACATAATATTACGGGGAACACATTCCACTTTATAAAAAACTTTTTAACCAACAGGAATATAAAAGTACGTGTCAAAAACCAACTTTCAGATGAAATCCAGATAGACAATGGAGTACCCCAGGGATCCGTCATCAGCGTAACTCTATTCCTATTAGCAATCAATGACATCCACTCACATATAGACGCACCCGTTCAATACACGATGTTCGCCGACGATGTTACATTATTTATAAGAGGAAAAAATATTAAAACCAATGAAACAATTATGCAAAAAACGCTAGACAAACTAGAACAATATGCATCATTAACAGGTTTTAAGTTCTCAAAAACAAAAACCCAGGTCATAGTCTTTAGCAGAAATAAAATAGCAGAACAAAATGTACATCTCAATATAGGAGAAACAACTATAGATACCGTTGAAAAAATAAAAATATTAGGTCTCATCTTTGACTCCAAACTAACATGGAAACCGCATCTAGAAAACCTTAAAAAAGATTGCCTTCTCAGAATGAACCTACTAAAAACACTCGCAGCAAAAAATTGGGGCTCCAACCAAGATGTCCTATGCAACACATACAAAGCCTTAATTCAATCTAAACTCGATTATGGATGCATAGCATACGATTCAGCGAGTGAAAGCACACTTAATAAACTTAACTCACTACTCAACACCAGTATGCGTATAGCAACGGGAGCGTTCACTACAAGTCCAACAACTAGCATCTTAAGCGACAGCAACAGCATACCATTGAACCTACGGCGTAAAAAACTTACGTTAAATTATGCAGCCAGAGTGCTCAGCCACCCAAAAAATCAATTGTATCCAATACTTAAAAATAAAATAGACAATCCAAGTAAAACCCCCCCCAAAAAAATACAATCCTTTACCTCGAGAGTAAACACACACCTAAAAAACTATGAAATATCAGAACCAGAATTTTTCACCCACTCAAACCCGACAGATCCATATTGGACCGTTAATACAGCTAACCTCCCAGAAGAAACTATTTTATCACTGGCAGAGGTAATACACCAACACCCTCAGTGCCAACATATACCCACATCAATTACAAAAACAGAGAAAACAATCGGAGCTGCGGCAAAACTGAACGAGAAGGAAGCGATTCTCCTTAAATTACCTATATACCTCAGCCACGAAACAAGCTTAATGTTACTTATTCTCGAAATAATAAGAAACATCCTAAGCTCAAACAAAAAATATGTGATTTCCATAGACTCCCACTATCTTGCAAACCAGATACAAACCGGACAGTCTGGGCGATCCCCTATCATCTCAGAAATAAATAAAATAAAAAAACGATACAACAATATAATAATATGCTATTCCAATCCAGATCCAGAAAATATAAAACCGATGATGGCACTCGCCAACTCAGCCTGCAACTTAAAGTTCAACGCCCCACCATACAAATCAACCAAAAACGATTTTCGAAAATTAATAAACCACAAAATTATTAAGGAGTGGAATAATTTATGGACTTCTAAGAGCTACGGAACCCACCTTCGTCAAATCAAGAACTACGTTAATGAACCGAATCCAGCCCTAAAATTTAATAGAAAAGACCAAGTTCTAATTAACAGACTACGCATGGGTCACTCCAAAATCACACACCAGCACCTACTATCTAAAGAAAACCCGAATACATGTGAAACCTGCAAAAAGAAGATTTCCGTAAAACACATTTTGATCGAATGCCCAAAATATACAAAACAAAGGAAAAAATACAACCTTGGAGATAAAATTGAAGAACAGCTTAAACTCGTACACCAATGTAAAAGAACAATAGAATTTATAGATGCAATAGATATGCGAAATAAATTTTAAAACAACCAAGACACATGTACTATCATATTATATACCACTATATTTTTGTGTTTTTTTTTGTTTTTTTTTTTTTGTTTGTTACCATAGCACCATTTACACACATCACATCATACAATTTATATATGTATATAAATATAAAATATATGTAAAACCTATATGTACTACACCAATTAATGTTTTATATTAACCATAATTTATAATAAACTGTATTATATGTAATGATTTGTCGCTAATACCCAATAAGGGGGATATGACGATAAATAAATAAAAAAAATTTAAAAAAAACCCAAGAGTTGCTGTACTTATCACAGTAATAAGAAAGTGTATTGTTAATCATATACTTTGAGTATAAAAATGACTAATAATAAATATAAAATCTATTGATAAATATATAACCTACCAACATAAAAAATGCTAGAATTATAAAATATCCGCACTTGTTGTGCTTTGGAGTTGCTGAATGACTTTTCGATATATAAAACAATAGAGCTACTTTTACTGTTTTCGATTTTTATGAAATGTTGAACAAACGCTTTCTAATTAGGTTTTTTCTTCTTAGAGAATAAAATACTTCGAGAAAAATTAAATTATTTAATTAATAATTTCTTAGAGAATAAATTCGATAAACCTGCACTCTTACAAAAAAACGCAATTATCCAACAAAAACATTAGAATAACAACCTCTTCGTTTAGAATACGTAAACATATACAAGGTGTGTCGAAAGTTGCGGGACGGATGGATAACTTGAGAAATACGCATAACAGAAAAAAATGGCATAGACAAAAGTTGTAGGATTTTTTCCAAGCAATCCAGTGGTGATTTTATCATAACTGTATTTGACCTTGGAATGACCTTGGAATACCTTTAAAAACATACTCAGTAGGTGGTCAAGATCATACTCCAACGTAAAATTTTTCTCTTTTCATTTCCGGAGTCAAAAATATGCGTTCTCATTTGAAAAAATTTAATTGACTTTGAAATGGCCTTGAAGGTCATGGTCAAGGTCAAATCCAAGATCACCACTGTATTGCTCGGGAAAAATTTTGCCTTGGCCATTTTTTTCTGTGATGCGTATTTCTCAAGTTATCCAGCCGTCCCGGAACTTTTGACACGCTCGGTATATAGGAGCGATAAATTAATTTAGCGGAATCTACGTGCCAATATATTGGTAGCGGTTGTTTTAAATTGACTACGCTTCGTTTTTGAAAATTTTTCTGTAATTTTCTAATATAAAAATATAAAAATGAATAATTAATGAATTATTTTAATTGAGAATTTTTCGGCATCGATTAGAAAAAGTTAACAGTTCTAAGTTTAAATGTAAATAACTCTTGTGGACTAGTTAATATTATTTCTAAAGTTTGTAGGCGCATTAACGCTTTCTAATCATTTAAAGAGATGATTTCGTAAATAGACCATAAAGCAGAAGGCCGATTTAAAGGCCGACTTATCTTATTATCATCCCCGTTTCATTATTAAATGCTGTTAATTCAAAATATAAAAGTTCTGTTTGTTCAAAATGGTTTAAAGTAACAAATCTTACAAATTACTTATTAATTTACTGTTTACAATAAACAATTATTAAAACCACGGAAAAATATTATGTATAGTTGTTTTGCTATTTCTATTATCTCTTCTTAAAAAGGTGATCGTCAGAGTGATAAATAAAGATAGTGCCCGTGCATGAACAGTATTGGGATACGCAAAACGGGGTGGAAATAAACATGAAAATTGCTAAGGGGGCGCGAAGTACAAGTTATACTATATAATATATAATTACTATATTTTATTAGTTATACTATAATATATCGACGGGTGAGAGGCATAAGAACGTATCTCAGCGCGCGGATGAAGAATGACGTATCTCGACGCGCGAATGAAGAACGACATATCTCAGCGCTAGGATGAAGAACGACAAATCTCGGCACTTTTACGGCCAGTACACGGCCAGTATACCGCGGAATACGACGTTCTTCATCCTCGCGGCGAGATACGTCGTTCTTCACCCGCGCGCCGAGATACCTTCTTCTTCCTCTCAGCCGTCGATATAATCACTATAACATATAATTAGTTTTCTTAATCTTATAATGATTCCTCACAACTGAATTACTATTTCCATTTCTACTTAAATTTGTTTCAGAATATTATGTATATTTACTCTATAGCCCAATACGTACTATACAAATGGCCGGGGTGGTGACGGTCCAGCAGATCTTCCACCAGAAGCAGGGATAATAACCGATCATGTCACGTATACCGTCGTAGAAACGATTGACGCCGAAGGCCCACGCCACCGAGATGCACTCGAAGAACATCAGGAAGAGGAGAACGAAGCCGCTCACGGAGTACGAGTCAAGCAGTTGGAAGACGTACATGCCGCCCTGAGGAACAAGAATAAGATGATCTTACGATTTGTAAATCATTAGTAGGATTATGAATTTATTTATCTGACTCGCGGCTCACCTCGGTAACACAAGAGAGTCCGATGATGTATGATAGAAAACAAACGATGGCAATGAATATTTCTTTCCTTTTCCTCAGCAAATGCGGCCATTCGTCGACTGCTGCGGTAATAAAACCTTCGACTGTACAAAACTGAAAAAAAAAATTATCTTTAAACCTTAAAATACTTGTCCTCCATATAATGTTATAATTTCTTTCTGCGCATTATGTATAAACCACTTACTTGGCTATCAAGACCTATCAGAAGAAGCATGAAGAAGAAAAGGCAGGACCAGACGGGTGCACCGGGCATCTGTAGCACCGCGGACGGATACACCAGGAACGCCAATCCAGGGCCTACAAAATAGATCATTTCAATCTTCTTTGGATTGTTTCGATAAAAGATGCAACTGAATAGGACAACGTAAATTTTTCAGTACCAGAGGCAGCGACTTCGGCGACGGGTTTCTGCTGCTCGTGCGCCATGAAGCCCACAACGGAGAAAATGACGACGCCGCTAAGAATACTCGTGCAGGAATTCACGGTGCACACGATCAGGGCGTCCCTTATTTAGGTAAGAAATTTAAAACGTTAATTTTCATTGCTCTGGTTTCTATCATAGTAGGGAAACAATAAATGTAAAATTCCATACTTGTACACGTTGTTGTTGAATTTGTTGTAACTTCCCAGTGCTACTAAAGCACCGAGTCCCAAGGCGTATGAGAAGAAAATCTGGGTTACAGCATCGATCCATACCTTTTTTTAAAATAAATGTTAGATGTCAGTAATAAATTATTTAGATATACTTTTGTTAGTTGTGTGTTAATTTTTCAGAAGTGTAATATGCTAGTGGCGAATTTTATGGAGTCGGATAGGTGCTATAATTATTATGCCCTTTGTATACTTTTCTTTTAGTCAATAATAAACAGCTACTTTTATGCCATGGAAAAGTTGATCAAAGGGAACATATACCCTACGATATTTTCAAAAACTCATAGTAGTGTCATTTCATCTGATAAAAGAGTACAGTAACTGTATACCACTTACCCTATTCTTATATTTAATCAGAAACATTATGTTTATTCAGAACTAATTATAAAAATTTAGAATCAACTGGCTATTCATCGTACTTTGCATTTTGACGTTTTGATTATTTCTGTCACATTCATATCCTCAATTAAGCATTTATACATAAAAGATTTTGAAAAATTCGTGCTTTATCCTATTACACTAACTACTGTTAACTACTTTGATACTAGCTCGAAAGACAAGCACTCGAAATTGCCATAAACAAGCGCAGGACGATCATTTTTAATTCGAGCCCCCCTATTACGTGCGTGCTCTAAGTGCCGCAATTCGAGGCGTCGATTGAAGTCTCGTGACGCCGTGGTCCGGTTAGTCACGTCGGTGCCACCGTGATGGCAAGAAAATGATAATTTAAAGAGTGCCACATTATATACCTCGGGATCCCCCAATTTCGAGAGATTAGGCGTCGCGTAGTATTTGAGACCTTCCATGGCGCCCGGAAGTGTCAGTCCTCGCACAAGGAGAATCATGAGCAGAAAGTAAGGGAACAGCGCCGTGAAGTAGACAACCTAAAACACAAGGTAGTGGTTGAATGTTACCAGTATTTTTTATTGAAAAAAAAACTGATGATATCACGTATGATTGAAACATTCGATCTTTATTCGGATTGAATAATTAATAAAATACCATTTTTCAAGTGTTCCATATTATAATATAGTATAAAATATTAATAATATTATTAATATACTCTAAATTGATATATTTCACCTAACTTAACTATCGTTTACAGATAAGATAATAAACTAGGAGGGTCACGCCACCCCCGCCCCTCACCTATGCAAAAAATTCGTTATTAAGGCACGACCGCTACTACCCAGAAGAACTTTATATCTTCACCATTGCAAAAGCTGTTACATCCCAAATACTAATATATTATTTTAATTATAATACTGCGTTTCTCAAAATCGCTTCTGTAATCAATATTTCTGTATCAAATTTTTGTATAGAGCCAAAAATGCCCTAACGGGATTTTTAACGACCCAAAACATATTTTGGCGCTATAAAATGTTGGTTTTCGTGGTGGTCTATTTTTTACAATGGTGAAACTATAAGGCTCTCCCGAGTAGCGGTCGTCCCTAAAAAGCAAAATACAGAAAATTGAAAATTAATAATAATTAGGGTATAATCAACGGTAATAATAACTTTGATTTGAACGCCAGCTTTTAGAAGGTTGTAAAGGATAGTTTAGATAAAGATCTAAGAGTAGGTTGTACGCTGGTTTTATGGCTAACCTAACCTTTATAAAGTTCCAGAACATATGTTTAAAAGTTTAAAGTTTTTTTTTACGGTTGGGTGTACATATTGCTCCAATTTTTATTACAGACTTTATAAAAAAACTCTAATTATGAATTTAGTAAAAAGTTCTTTTCCCACACTTCGTGCACACAATCGGTCTTTCCGCCCGTCGTTTTGAAAAATATTGTTTGATGCGCGTATGAGAGGTGATTATCGACTTGTGTAATTGTCACCTTCATCCGAGAATTATCTCTCTTGCACTACTATCGAAGTAGTATTTATTACACTATTCAGTCACTCCGAAAAAATGCTGAAATAATTTGTTTTAAGCGTGGGAATGACAATGAGACCAAACTAAAATCTTGTCTGGGACATAACGAAGCGCCGTCGCAAAGGATTTGATCAATAAAATTATATAGTAATAATAATGATGCGGGGCCGTTAGTCTGGCGTCAATTACTTTTCCTGTCCACTTGACCCCTTTCCAAATGCAGAAGTAGCACATTATCCAAACGACTGCCAAGGTCCCGGCCAGCTCCCACCGTATGCCGCCCACTTCCTCGATCCCGTCGGATATCTGGAGCGTTCGCCTCCTGCGACAGACGTGCTATTTTAGACTCGTAGTAAAAATAATCTGTGCGAATATTGTTCAATCAGGAATGAAAATTTTTATTATTATTAACAGTTTTTGAGGAAATTTGCCGACGATTATGATTTTTGTATTTGGTAGAATTTACGACTTTAAAGTAAAATAAACAAAGTTAAGCAGAATAGTATGTCTTTGCTGTTCGTCGAAAATTAGCAATATCAAAAAACTGTTAAGCTGTAAACAATCTGAAATTGGCAAATTACTCCCAAAACTCCTTGACAGGATCCTTGAGCACGTAGGTGCTCATGTTGCCGTTGGCGGTCGAGCAATACGACCCGGTGGCTCCGCTCCAGCACTGAGCCTTCAAACGTTCCGTCGCAGTTATGCAGAACTTCGTATTCCACAGGTTGTCGCATGTCCTCCACGGCACATCTAAAGAAAGTGTAGGAAATTATTTTTCAAAATTCGTATTCATTGGTTCGCCTTGTTTTAAATTTATGCGTATAAATAGAATGCATCTCGTGAGTCATTGTTTCTGTGATTATTTATTTTACAAAAGAAGAAAAGAAAAAAATTATCTTTAATGTAATCTTTAAAGAGATGACTGCAATTACGAGATGAATATTAAATAAGAAATAAATCATCTTAATTACTTAAATATCTTACGCAATTCAGTAGATTATGTTTTGTAATTTATTTATAAGTACTCATTTTTTTTTCTCAGTGTAGTAATATTTTCAATTTTTGATAGATTGCACTAGTTAAAATTTAGAAAAGCACATGCAAATCGACTGTATGGATTCACAATTTAATTAAAATGCAACATCCTCTCAAAAAAGCTTATTTTTTCTCTATGACTCGGCTATGAAATTTAATTAAAGGCCATTACTATGCCACAGGCTCTACAAAATTCTATTTATTTTTAGAATTTTAATCATATCCAGTATACCTGTGAACGCGGAAGCATTTTGCATGCAAGGCTACATTTCTTGAATGTGTACTAATTCACCTGCGCGGAGGGAAGACAAAAAATAGAAGAGGGCCCAGGCCAATATGATAATGTAGTAGATGTTCGTCCAGCACGACAGCACACACGTGGCGTATCCAATTCCTAGAAAATTCGTAATTCGTGAGTAGTTTTCGTTTATAGATATTTTGAATATCTCTAATGTTTTTTTTTAAATCAGTTACTAAACAACGGTCTCAAATAAACAACCGTTTCAATTTTACTATAGGTTTTAGTTTAAAGAGGCTATAAAAATATTTTCAATCACAATCTGAAGAGAGATTTTCGACCAAACTTTATGATAAGAATTTTAATCTAATGTATACATAATTCTGTAAAGCTAATTGAAATAGTATCTTATAAAAATTGTATTTAAATTTGATAGATTAAAAAAATAAAAGCCACAGATTGGCCGCGAAAGAGCAGTGAAAAGCCATATCGATTTACCTTTAAATATGGGAGCTATTTTAAATACGCCGAGACCCCCGATGGTCATCATCTGTCCTAAGGCCAATTCCATTAAGAACATCGGCACCCCAGCCAATGCCAGCGCAATGAAGTACGGAACCATGAATGCTCCGCCGCCATTCTTGTAGCACAGGTATGGAAATCGCCATAGATTACCCAGACCTATCGCCAGGCCCACCACCGACAGAATGAATTCGATCTGCAAACGATGTTGTTGTCCGGTCGATTAATTTAATACAAGAAATAATTCAATTTGCTTGATTTATTTTTATTGAAGTATCAAAAGGTCTGGATAGCCTGAATTGGTGAAGATCAAGTTCATTACCTTTTTCATAGATATTATGTAATCTGCTGTCATAAAAGTTCATAGCGTAGATTATTTTAAAATTTTCTTTTTTTCCTTTTACACGTTGTGGTTAACAATTTAATTGGTTTTGAAAATGTATTTTAAAAATATTTTTTCAGTATAATATTTTTGTAAAAATTTATAATTTTTGCTGGGGATGCTATTAGAAGTGGACATAAAATCAGTTGATCTTAGCTTATTATGCTCAATAAACATATTTAAAAAGAACCAAAAACAATACGTTTTACTGATATGCAATTTTTTATATAGTGGTCATATAATAGACGTAAAAGATAAATTTATCCGGAAAAATAATAGGTGAAAAAAAACAATTCTTATTCATAATGGATTGATGTTCTTTAAAAGTAAATTTCGAAATATTTTGTTTATTAACATTGACAGTTAATTCTGTTGTTTGTATGAAATTGAAGTATGTTTCTTCAGGAGAAAATCGAAATCTGTGCCTCTATATAATGTAGTCTTTAATAATAGTCCAGTCTCTGTATAATGTCAATTTTATGTTTCCATCCCTTACATAAGTTTAGCATTCCAGTTGGACATCAAGGTTCGCGAGCCGATCTCGAAAGAACTGAAAAAAATGAACGGTGGCGCGCGTCGCTAGTTGTTAAAAAATTAAAAAGAATTGATAAAACTTTATTGTTATTCGTTTATTTAAAATTAAAAATTTATAATTTTTTTTCTCTTCATTCTATAAAATTTACCATTCTGAAACAGTATAAAAAATTATTATCGTTTTAGTAATTACTATTTTACATAAAAACTCCATTACATTTTCAGTAATTTTCTAACAAAAATAAATGAATAAATTTTACAAAATTTTTCGTAATTTCTAATGTTTTAGATGGCAAATATTATATAATATGGGGACTTGGTTCTTCAACTCATGCAATTCTTTCTTTATAGAATTATGTGAATCTATTATTTGACGTCATTTTTTCAATATTGATATGACTACCTAAACAATATTCGATATCAAAAATTTGCTTCAAAAATTGCTCTTAACCCTTTCAGTCACGCAATTCATTCACAAAAATATGATTTTTCTGCCATAAATTTATTTGTAACAATTATAAACAATTATAAATCCAAAAAGTATTAATATATTTCTCAAGCTTAAGTATTTATCTAACAGAAAATTAAAAAAAA
>UXGD01005474.1:0-14370 GCA_900474315.1 Torymus auratus
TATATATATATATATATGTGTGTGTATGTGTGTGTGTGTGTGTGCGTGCGTGCGTGCGTGCGTGCGTGCGTGCGTGGGCGGGCGGGCGCGTGCGTGTGTGTGTGATATATATATATACACAACAAAAACCGGTATTCGTGTAGTTTTCTAAGTAGTCTCGTTAAAAATTAATTTGACGCGTAGATTAGAATCTATTTCGTAAGCTGTAATTATTGTTGTAATTTTTGACGTTGTATTGCTTCGTAAAAAATGTCGTGAATAATCAATACACACCTTTATTTATTCCGACCCAGCCCCTAACAGTAATAGACGTAGTTTTTAAATGAATGCTTCCATTTTAAATTACATACAAGAATATGAAATATTCAATACAAGTGATGATAACAGAACAATTAATTGACGGAACTGTTACATTTTTAATAGAGCCATTCCTTTTTTTAAATAATGGATATATTGTGATAGTAACGACGATAATAAATATCGTCGTATAATTAATTTTTATTTTTTTTTAGATACACGAACAACTCAGTGGGAAGATCCAAGATTATCAAATCCTAATATAGCTGGACCAGTATGTATTTATGCATTCCTTTAAAAATGTGTCATCAAACTTTAACTATTTACAATACGTTTTATTTTCAGGCCGTTCCATATTCTAGAGACTATAAGCGCAAATATGAATACTTGAAATCGCAATTAAGAAAGCCAGTAAGTAAAACATTTTTTTACATTTATATCTCAATTTGATAGAATACATGTATGTTTTATCAAATTGATTATAAACTGTAATTTCGATAAATGTTGATATTTAGTCTGAGTCACGTATTTCATTTTTCAGAACAACGTTCCCAACAAATTTGAAATTAAAGTCGGGCGGAATAACATCTTGGAGGACTCCTATCGCATCATTAGTTCTGTAAATAGGGTTGACATTCTGAAGACAAAATTATGGGTTGAATTTGAAGGAGAAGTGGGTCTTGATTATGGTGGTCTAGCTCGTGAATGGTTCTTCTTACTGTCTAAAGAGATGTTCAACCCTTACTACGGCTTATTTGAATATTCAGCGATGTAAGTTATTTTTCTAATAGTTATGGATAAATATAAAGTAATAACAGATTTAATAATATTTTACACATTTATCACAGGGACAATTATACTTTACAAATAAATCCATTTTCGGGACTGTGCAATGAAGAGCATTTGAACTATTTTAAATTCATCGGGCGTGTAGCAGGCATGGCTGTATACCACGGAAAACTTTTAGACGGTTAGTGACGTTTTAGTCGATAACGACTAATTAAAACTTTTCTTATTTGCACTTTCTACTTTTGTAATTACATCAAACAGAGTTCAGATAAACACATTTTTTGATTAATATTGTCAATGTAAAAAAAACATCTTTTTTTTTAACTTTTTATATTATAAAAAGAATTTTTGCTTACTAATGTGGCACGAATATAGTAAATTTATTTACCAGAGTAATACAGAGTATACATGTAGTCGCTACCGAGGCTTAAATAAATAAGTTCTATGTAACTTAAATCCTATAGACGTAGTCAAGCTTCCTGTACATAGATCCATGTCTTTATAGATAAATTATAATTTACTGTACTTTTTAAAATTAAAAACTTCAAGATTTTACGTTGACAATCGATAGAAAATGAATGGCTTTTTTATTTTATAAAGACAAATCTTTCTTATTAATTGATATTTTTTTATTTCTGCAAATAACAGCTTTCTTCATTCGACCATTCTACAAGATGATGTTGAGCAAACAAATCGACTTGAAGGATATGGAAAGCGTCGATTCCGAATATTACAACTCGCTTCTTTGGATCAAGGAGAACGATCCAAGCGAGCTCGAGCTCACATTCTGTGTCGATGAAGAATCCTTTGGACATACATCGCAGCGCGAACTAAAAACGGGCGGTGCCAACATTTCTGTAATCAACGAAAATAAGGACGAATACATAAGTCTAGTGATACAGTGGCGCTTTGTGTCTCGTGTTCAAGATCAGATGAATTCCTTCCTCGAGGGCTTCAACGCGCTGGTTCCCCTGAATCTCGTGAAGATCTTCGACGAGAACGAGCTTGAGCTTCTCATGTGCGGCATCCAGCACATCGACGTCAAGGATTGGAAGCAGAATACACTCTACAAGGGCGATTATCACGCCAATCATATAACCGTCCAGTGGTTCTGGAGGGTCGTGCTGTCCTTCAACAATGAGATGCGCGCCAGGCTGCTGCAGTTCGTCACGGGAACATCGAGAGTACCGATGAATGGCTTCAAGGAGTTGTATGGAAGCAATGGACCGCAACTATTCACTATTGAAAAGTGGGGCACGCCCGATAATTATCCACGGGCACATACTTGGTAAATAATATGGTTTTATAAAAAATATCTTAAATAATTATATGCCCAGTCAGAGTTGCATATTTCAACAATATTAACAGCGTATTTACGTTGGTTAAATTTTTGTAACTTTCTAAGGAGTTGATATTTTTCAATTCATGAAAGCTCATCCTTATCTTCTGTACTTAAAAGAATGTAAACCTTTTTTTAGATTTTTCCTTACGTCCAAACTTTTTTTTTCGACATTTTCTTGAAATAAAATTAAAAATCGTGACAGCTCGAGTTTTATAAAGTGTCAAACTATACTATTGTGTCATACTTTTTCATTTAACATAATATATTAAAGTTTGAGCTCAACTCGTAATCTAGAAGTTTAATCTCATTGAAATTAGTTTAGGAAACTCAAAAAAAATCAAGTGTCTTCTTTCAAATGAACTGAAAATTAATCGACTCTAAAATAAAATTCTTCAAATTTAATTTTAAACGAATGTACTGTATTAATAACTAGCAGTTATTAACTTATTATTAAATTTTATTGTAAATATACACCCTTCTAACATTAAGTATACTTATTATGTAGATAATTCTATATTATTTTTACATAATATTCTTGTCAAATATCTTTAAAGCTATTTAAACTGCATTTTCCAGTACTTATAAATCAATATTTAATTTAGAAATGATGAAAGATGTCGCAATCCACTGTACATTGACTACCTACACCTTTTTTTTTTTTTTTTTTTTTTTAATTAGAATCTTTCGTGAGTTATTTAGAACTGAATTTATTAGATTTTAACGAGATTAAAGACTTTTAAATTTGTTTTGGGGTTTTGTCTTTTATATATGTTATTTTAAAATCTGACAAATAACATTCATATCATAAACAATAAAATATTACCGCTCGAAAATATGAATAATACAGTTGAGATATTATCATCTTTTTCAGTTTCAACCGTATCGATCTGCCACCCTATGAAAGCTACCAGCAACTCAGGGACAAGCTGATCAAGGCAATTGAGGGCTCGCAAGGATTCGCTGGGGTGGATTAGCGCGAGATTCCTTTTTTCATGATGATACCTGTAATATAATGTATATATGTATACGTATATGCATACTAGATGCTATCTTTTTCTCTACACATATAATACTATTTTTCTTCTACTTCCTAAAATACAGACGAATTGGTAATTACATAATTCCATTATCGGTGATCGAAGAAGGAGAGTTAGTCCAAAATCACGTGTGATGGAGGTAATATTAAATAAAGAAAAGGAAGAAAAGAATAAGAATAGCGAGAAAAATAGCAGTAAACGATAAAAATTGCAGAACGTTTTAAAAATTTCCACTTCTACGATTCTTAATGCATTTACAAATGAAGACTCGCAAAACGCAACGAGAGCGAAATATTCGACAATTTGCGTATGTGAAACAAAAACTCAATAATCGACTTAGCGTATATTTAATATACAAAAAAGATCGTTCGTGATCGCAGAAACTTGCGAGAGAGAACTTGGAAAAATAATAATGATGATGATGATGGAAAAACGATAAAGATAAATCGAATGATAGATATTGCATATATAAAGAAAAAATTTCTAAGTGATATATTGTTTGATATTGAACATAAAAGTGCTTCATAGATTAACTAATCCAATTAAAAATT
Organism: Torymus auratus; assembly: GCA_900474315.1. Classification (NCBI taxonomy): domain Eukaryota; kingdom Metazoa; phylum Arthropoda; class Insecta; order Hymenoptera; family Torymidae; genus Torymus; species Torymus auratus. The sequence goes on from UXGD01005474.1 coordinate 4,017, forward strand.
GTACATATGTTTGTAACACGAATGAAAATTCTCTAGTTGACTATGATATTCCATTTATTGAGTATTGTTTTGTGTTTCTTTTTTATGACGGATCTATTACGATTGCGGAATTTAGTTATTATTATGCAACGACGAGAACAGACGAGGACATGCAAAAAAAACCGTTAATAAAAATTACGCTTGTACTACAATTATCTATTTTAAAATGAAATGAAAACGAATTAGATTTATAATATATTTGTTAAGTAGCTCTCCTTGGCCTATTGTATATCGTCAACTTTTTGAAAATGTCTTTGAGCTTTACAATTTGTTTGTCCCTTTTCGGTGAAAACATTTTAGCAACATTGAAATATTTATTTATTTTTTTTTTTATTTGGAAAATATTTATAAATAGATGTATATGATTGTGTATAATATTGTTTTCGGATAATACAGTTTCGTCATTATTTATAAATGCATGCCTTTTACCGTTTTATTACAACTGCAATTACCTCTAAATTTATGTTACATGTTTGTAGCTCAGAATGAAAGTCGTAAAATAAGACATGTAACTTTTTTTAAAGAACAATTAATCGCTAACAAAATATTTACTGTGACATATGTTATAAGTAGTTTCACGCAAGTACATATATAACTTATAATATTTCAATAAAATTCTACTTTGATTTTGAGCTGACAGCATTATGAATAGTTTCAAAATCTTTTGATCAGTTTTCTATAATCAAAAAAAATACAAATAAAAGATATGTATAGTAACTTTTAACACTTTTAAAGAAATTGTTGTGGTTAATTTGTTTTTATTATTGATTCTTTGAAAGAATTGTTTATAAATTCTATAGATGTAATAAAATATTTTTAAATATTCAAGTTCATGTATTTGTTTTTACTTTAACTAGATTATAGTAAATTTGAAAAAATTTTATTTATAAAAATAATGGAAAGCCTTACTATTTTAACGTCAAAGATTAGGAAGTGATAAATTCAATAATCAATCATTTAATGTATAAAGATCGCAATATTTTACAATATGTAATACCGAAAGAAAGGGACATGTAGATCCTATATTTGATTAGAATTACAGCTTAATTCCTCAAGTATGAAAACATGCAATATGTATTACATAATATACACAAATATGTACTTTTTGACAATTTTATAGTCTTTTAAAACAACAATAAGCCGTACATAAATATCCTTGTGATTCGAGGCTACTTTATAGTTATCGAAACGACAACGAGTTTGGTAAATACGATGAACCTAGAGAGCTCAAAGCTACATTATACGGTATAATAATAATAATAATAATAATAATAATAATAATAATAATGGTATAATTTTAATCAAGCAAGAGTATTTGAGACCCCAGAAAGAATAGCTTATTTTGCACCTATTTTTAAAATTACGTTTATGTTTATAACTTTCGTAGACCGCGAAATATCGATAAACATTTTATCTTATCAATTTATCGGTCATTATTTATTTTTTAAAATCATTTTCAATCACACTCTTAGATTAATTCTTTTACTTAATTTTACTTATGGATATCACGCATTTTGTTAAAGACTAACTTACTTTTTTAAATGTACACATTAACTCAAGAACGTTGATTACTATTTTTTTAAATGTCTATCGATATTTTGTATTTTTCCGAAATTTGTTTCGTCTGCAATAGAAGTGTGTGCTTTATCCCTTGTCGCTGGGCTAACTTCGGCGCTAGAGGAAACAAAACAGAGAGAATGCTGTCGAAAGCTTTGTCTGCCGCATCGCAAGTGTGTCAATTATATCGCAAAACTTTTGTTTCTTAACGTTGCAATGTCCGGCGTCGTGTGTCGTCAAGGCTAGTCGCTTTTTATGATAAAAATAAAACCGGATTTCTTGGAAGGGAAAATAAAAGATTCCTTGCTATCGTGCATTATGTGTCTAAAAATTATTCTGCTTGCACGATATTGGCGAAAGATTATTGAAAGTTCTTTTTGTACTTTGTACACTAACAGTAATGGTACGCAATCTTAAGTTTCATGTAATTGTTTTCTTTTGAGTTATATGTAAAGCGGTTTGTTGTACTACAAACTATTGTTAGTATTAATCGTTAAATTTTTAAATAAATTTTACATATTATATTCCATTAAATAAAAAGCTTTATATATAAACTATACTTGGAAAAATTTATTTTACGAATAATTTTCATAATACATAATTTTATGCTATGCATTAATTTCAGGACTTTTATTAAAAACTATACTACTATACCAATGAGCACTTAAGAAGTAAATAATTGTCTTTATAACTGTTATAACTTAAAATATTTTTTCAAACTTAAATTTTGTTATGAATTTTTATTGTGCAAATGATAGATGTTTAGATTACGAGGCATGAGAAATTTCACGATTGTGCAAAGTACAAAAGTTCCTTGTTATTTCAGTTGTTCTTCTCTTACTTTTTTCTTTGCAGCTTTATCGCACGGCGTATTGCACTTGAAATCTTGCAGAATTAATTAACAAACTTCATGTGTAAAATGCAACTTCTCTAAGTTTTCTTTTGAGGATGAATCGCGCGTCGTTGTGACAAATCACAAAACTTTTTATTTAGAGCTGATATCACTATACGTTCATATGTCTGTGTGTGTCTGTGTGCATGTATGTGTGTAAGCAAAGGTTAATGAAATTTTACAAATTTATGGATATAAAAAGATAATAGAAAAAACTCGAAAGTTCTTTATTAAGGCAATAGAAACATTCAGTTGTAATTAACTTTTTACGACTCGCCAACATCTTTATAGCGTTAGCGTCTTTGTTCCTCCTTGACTCGGACTGATGAAAGCATCTGTATAGTATAGAACAATGCGATCTTGTATATGTGAATTGAGCTATAGATAGAGAAAAGCAGAGTCATAAACCGAAAGTATCCGAATTGCTAGTATTTATTATTTTAATTTTGCTTCATATGAACATAACAAAAATATTACTATTCGTAACAAAGCGTGCTAGGGAAAAATAAAAAAAAATATTTGTTTTTAAAAGTCAAGGGGAAAATATTGGCTAAAATTATTCAATGTAACAAAAATATAGTTTCTATTTTATCCAGGCATGTTATTATTTTATACGTAAATAAATAAAAAAAATCAATAATATAAATATCTATTTAAAAAAGTATTTTATTTGCTAACATTTTTTAAATACTTTCGGTTGACGAAGCTATACGTAGTAGAAGAAGCAAGAGTAAGAGAAAAAGAATGGACATAATAAACATATTTTGTTATCGCGCAGCAATTGTGTGCCTTGATTCGGTCGAAGAAGCTTTCAAATGCGATAATTGTAAAGTGCGACAAGGAGAGCGTTTGATTCATTTTTTTCTGTTCTTGATATGCGTTTTAGACATTGTACATATATTATACTTTTTAATTACGATGGAGCGTTATACTTTTTATTTCTGTTGAAGAGCCAAATCAGCCTTGATATATAATGAATATAGGATGAGTGATTATTAGGGGGGTGCTCGCAGTTTTTTCTTTACTGACATTTGTATTTTGCAAACGATTTTTTAGATCATTCGCGAGCCCAATATTAACAATAATGCAATGGTTTTTTACGAGGGAAAAAAAATTACAGAAAAAAATTAAGAATATACTTGTAGATATATAATATAAGACCAGTTTGTTAATTGTTTTAATTACAAATGATATAATTAAATCAAATTTAATAGCATATTGTAAATGTGGTATAAGATAAAAATGAAGTTTATAATATATCCTGTACTAGAAAAATTGTAAAATGAAAGTGTCGGAAATTTGAAACTGGAGAATGTCTCAAGGCCCCTTTAAGGAAATGTCTTGTTACTGATCACTTTGTATTCTTCAACTTGCATATATGAAAATTATTAATATAAAAATTATGTTATAAGAAAATTATTTTGTGTAATAAATAGTTTATGTAATATTACATATAGTTCTATATACAATGTAATAAAATATTTAAAGATTTCTAAAAGAACACATTTGCTGTACTTTAATTTCACTCGACTACCCTTCTATAAAATACGCCTATGTCACTTACGCCTATGTCATAGGCACGCGTATTTCCTTATTATAAAAAAACTCTCACCTCTAAATCATAAATTGTGCAAGCATATAATTATTGTATATATTTAAAAATATAGAGATTTCTTTCAAATCACGTAAAAACCACTCTTCAGTAAACATCTTCTCACGATTAGCAATATATTAAAATGTAGCTATCATTTTGTTAAAAGCAGAATCATCAAGGCTATTTTTTAATGCCAAATGACCTATTAATTTCAAATTAACTCGCTCTGCACGTATGAATACGTGTCCAATCGCATATAAATTGATTCCTATTCGTGTTTAGCGTACAAAGCTACGAGGATGTTAGTAGTGGATGCAAATATAATTTATTAATATTTCAATTTCAAGACTTTTTTGATCTGTTTTGAGAGTTAATAAACGCTACTCGAAAAACTCTCTATCACAAATAAACGTTATTTCTATACTTTAATCCAAAATAATATTATTCATTTTATTTTATAATCATGTTTCAATTAAAAGTAACACCGTTCACTAAGTCAAAATTTCCGAAAACTTTAACTTTAAGTATATATGGATTATCAATACGCCTATAATACACCCATATTTCCCAACTACATATTCGAACCCTCCGATAAGTTTCCACAAAAGAAAACCCTGCAAAAGTCAATATAGCGATTCGAACCAGCGCGCTACCTATACCTGCCACTTCCTCACTCGTCCCCACGACACTTACTGCACTCTCTCTCTCTCTCTCTCTCTCTCTCTTTCTCTCTCTCTTTCTATTTCCCCGCCTCATAACGCAACACACACGCCCCCCCTCTCTCTCTCTCGAAACTGGAGCCGTAAAATTCGGCGATCGCGCATATGCCTCTCTCTCTCTTGGCTGGCCTTTCCACCTCCTCTCTCCATCAATTTTCCACAGTCCCACCTCTCTTTACATCACCCTGGAGCGTCATAAACACACTCCGGCCGCGAGGAACAAAAAGCCGCCTACCCTTTGAGGGTGCGAGCTTCCGTGTAATACTTCCAATTGCTGTTTCATTTCACGGCTCGAGATAAACGGCCGGTCGTTATTTTCATATTTCAGAAATAATGCCATTTCTTTTACAGCAGTGAGCGGCGAGGAGCGTAGCTTTTTGGAATTAAAGGGCGATGGTTTGGTATTTTCCTTTGGTCTTGGCTGAAAAACGCTAATAAGCATTTTAAATTCTACGAAAGTTTGTTTTATTATAGCAGGGATGTAAGTAAATCGCAATTAGCAACAAGACGCTAGAGTTTATTTAGCAGGTAGTTCGATAATGTACACGTAACGTCAAATGAACTTTTGCAATATAAGTCACTTCAGTAGGATATTACAAGTAGCGAAGAAAGTATAAAGACACATAAAGCAATATAACTTTTAGAATTCTAAAACTTTCGTCTGATACAGTTATAGAATGATGACGTTCTGTAATATACTTTTCGAAGCAAGAAAGTTACTGTGTGATATAGAATTCTGTAAATACGAACGCAGAACAGAAGTTGAAAATAAAAACTAAATTGTAAAGTGAAAGGGTTTAATATTATAAAGTAGTATAGAGGAATAAAAAAATGATTTGGAGATTGTATAAGCAAATTTTTATTATATATTTAAAAGGAATACGAACATGCCTACATTGAAAAAGTTTTAAAGTAATTGAGTGTATTATTTAAAAAGATTATGATCACAAAATTGTAGTAATTTAAATTATACTCCAATTTTGTGATCACGCTCTTTAAAGTCCCTATAGTATAGCTCAAATCGATGACTATAAGGGCCAAGATTCGTTAACTTTTCTACCACACAAAGTATTTAAAAAACTTAAAATATGAAGTTTCCTCGCATAAAAGCAAAAGCCCGTTCAAAAAGGCCGATAACCGAGGCACCTCGTTTACCCGCTCCCTAAAAGGGCCACTATAGCACTACATGAAGACCACCTACGCCTTTCACCATGCCCGCACCTCCAGTCGCCGCGAGATGTCGCTCGCCCCACCGCATGCACCGCTATCCACAACTGCACTCTCCCATAGCCACACCATCCATCTCTCTCACCTACAGGCTCTGTACACACACATACACGCGTGCGCGTAAGAATGCGCGAGCGCGCATCTCGACAGCAGCAGCGGCAGAGTCCAGGCTGAGCAGAGAGCGAGGCACGTAGAGGATAGGAGCGCTGTGATCTCGCGCGAGCGCGCGAAAAAAAACACAGAGAGGGACGAGACGACTGACAGCTGTGCGAGCGTCTCTGAGAGTTCGAGTGGTTAATAATAATAATACAAGTGCATCGTCGCGGCCTGCGCGCGCTGCTGTGTGTGTTGTGTCCGTGTTCTGCCTCGCGCATCGATTGGCGTGCGACGACGAGGAGACTCCGCGGGCGCGTCGTCGTCGAGAGGTGGTGTGTATATGTATACACACGATATACGTCCTGTCTCTCGAGCGCGGGTGCTCTCCCGACGATGAGGATGATGATAACGGCGCAGCCGCAGACCAGTGCTGTGTGATGCCCTGTTGTACTACTACTTCTGTGTACTCGCGCGCGTTTCTGTGTATGATACATGTACGTGTGCAGGCGTATGCAAGCATATAGTGCGGGGAATAAAATAACCTTAACGCACCACAGTCTCGACCACGCTCGTTCTGCTAAGTGAGTGACTACCGCACTGTATCCGCGCGCGATTCTCCTTTGTCTCTCTGCGTGTTGTCGGCGCTCATAGCCCGCCCCGAAGAGGAACAGGACAGCGCCGCCTCGTCGTGTCCTGTGGCCCACCCCGTTGTTGCCACACATCACAACTTCGCAGCCCGCAGCAGAGCGTTTTTTCTCTCTCGCAGCCGCCTTGCTTCATCCCCCTGATATGTGCTGCAGGTAGGTCTGCATGTGTGTGTGGGTGTGTGTATGTGGCCGTTCTCGGCGCACGGCGCCGCCGCCGCTATGCGGCATACGATGGTGTCGTTGCACCGTAGTAACGCCGCATGTATATATACACAGCGGCGGACGACTGCCACCCCCCCCCCTGCCTTTGCCGGGGTGGAATTTTGTTTGTAACGGAGGATGAGGGGTCGATGCACTGCTGGTGCAGTGGTGCCGGTGTTTTGTTTTTGTTGCTGTTGAGGTATGATAAGGGACGAAGGCTGGGTTGGAATGGACATATAGGCAAGCGCGGGTAGATATTAATGTTTATATTTAGTGACGAGAGGTTATATACGTCGTAGGGCTATTTAAAGATGTTTAATTATAAAGGAATCGCGATATAAACGGTGCGGAGATAGGTACCGATGTGGTATTGTGTGTAGCAAAGGTATAGGTGGCGCGATGATTGGATTAATAATATGCATAGGATAGTTGTCCCGATTAGTGTGGCTTTATGAAAAGCTCCCGGTTTGTCGCGATCTGCTGAATTCATTTAGCCATACATGAATGTGTAATAAGTATATATTGATAGTTTAATTTTTAATCTAAAAACAGAAATTTTTTTTATCTCCGAAAAATGAACTCTATCAAAAGTTATATTAAAAGGAAAAAATATACTTACATTTGTGTGCCTTAGCAAACGGCGATGAACGCAATTATGTTTCCCCGATTAATTTAGGTACTGTGGGCCCCCGGTTAGTGTATACTTTATCAATATAAGAAATATTTGTTGTCAATAGTCGAACCTATAAAATATCCAAATTATAAATAATACCTAAGTATAATACTTTAGCGTTTCACGTATTTTTTTAACAATATATTAATTTACATGTGCTCTGATTTTAAAGTTAATTGATATATTTTGCATTCACATCTCCTTGGACAATTTTTTCTTTTTGTTATTAATTTTGCTTTAACATCGATAATCTACTCATAGTAAAAGGAATTTACTACAAAAATAAGTTTATAATATACTTTTTTATAACGACGAGAAATATCTCTGCACGCAAAACCGTAGTTTGCACACGTACATGTGATACTTGTATAACCTAATAAAGGTTATGTTTATGCTCTATCGGCACACACAAATATGTCCGTAAAATAGGGTCAATGCACCAGTGAATGATCAGTTATAATTTGTCCGATTATAAAGTGGACATACATAATACTGAAGTCTGGTCATTCACTGGTGCATTGACCCTATGACTATACGGATGCAAAACAGGCCAAAAAATCTTTGTATAAATCTTAAGTGTGTAAGTTAAAGTACTTTCATATCAAATAACTATTATATATTATTTTTTCTTACAAATAAATTGTCATTTCTTGGCACCTTCGAGTAAGAAAAAGTAATAAATTTTTCCACATCTTATGTTGTACTTTTGAAAGAATTATTGCAATCTTTATAGTACTGACTGAAAAAGTTTGTCACTTAAATTTTATAAAAGCAAAAAGGTTTAATTTAAAAAAAAATAAAATAAAATAAAATCAATGAGGTTTTTCCGTTGCTTGTCGAGTCTAAATCGCGTGGACTCTTATGAAAGAGAGTATTCTCGAGACACTCTTAATAGAAAATTGGCTAAATAGCAATTAACCTCTGAATTCTATTGTCAGCGTTTATCCCAAGATCGCTAACAACGCGATTTGGACTCGGGTACAGAAAACAATAAATCCGGCAGGTCTGTACTTGTGGCCCAGCGAGACAAATTTAGTCGACATGGTGTGGGGCAGGGGTCGTCCCCAGGAGGTGCTGAACAAAATAATGGCCCACAAGTATTTCGGCAGAACTTCGGGCGCTAAGGTGAGATCGTGCTTCGAGACGATGCAAAAGAACAAAGTGATGATGCTGATACTCACTGCCTTGAATGAGATATAGCCTTTTTACTTAATTGGCGAGGATCTGGTATACCGTACAACTCGGTATTTCTTCGCCTACGTCGTGCTGTTGCAAAAGCAAGTGCACATATTCATCAACGACTCGGGACTGACCGACGACGCTACGACATTTCTACAGACCGTTCTTCAACGCCAAGATGAAGAAATTTTTATTTAAATTTTTATCAATAAAAGGTCCTAGCCACCTAGTGGTAAATGAGTAAAACTAATTGTCGATATAAATTTTATTTCAACATCAGATTTCTCAAATGATTTACTTCTATTTATATGTACATATTATTTAGAAATCAAATTTTAGTTTTAATATAGTATAACAAGATTTAAAAATTTCATTTTTAGGTAAACTCCATTTTAATCACGGAGACGACTAATTGTGAAAATATAGTTTGTTTACGACATTGTGAATAAATAAAAACTATGTAGAATTCTCGGACGCACGTTCTCTTGTTTTCACTTACTTTCTATGCTAATTTATTTATAAAAACAAAAAAGGACTCATTGTACATGGATGAAACTTTTCCTCAACTAGAAAGATAAAGTTGTTAGGATACCGAAGTTAATAATAGCTACTACAAAGTGCATACGAAGTATAAACGTTTATCCAATAATATCATGTAGGAAACATGTGGGTACTACGGACACGGTACACAACTATTACGGATAATTCTTATTACAACACAACGTAGGTCGTTTAATTAATTTTAATCCAAACAAAAATTATGAAAATCATACAACAGAAAGTAAATATTTTTAATTAAACAAAGTTATACAAACCGCATCTGAAAAAATGGTTTTTATTTACAAATTTAAAAGTTGGTATACGAAATTATTGTGCTGTTTGAAATAAAAAGTGTTATTGAAATTCCCGCAGAAAAAAACCTAATCAATTTCTCTTTGCGAACACTGTAAATTTTTCTTTATTTCAAACCAATTTTATATACTTCTACTTTTCAAACGTTGGAGAAAGTTAACGAAAATAAATAGTCTGACGCAGTAGCGGCGCTGGATTTTTCACCGATAGAAAATCTATGCGTTTTAAAACACAACGAATGTTTACCGCACTCCGAGCAGGAAATTGCATTGTTTTTATTCTGACGTATAACGTAGAAAGCAAAGTGAGTGAGCGGTATGTATAGAGAGGAAGGACTTGGAGCATCGAGCTAGAAATTGCCTTTCTATATTACAATCGATGGAAAGTTTGTTAATTTTTTTATTTGAAAAATTGTCAAACGTTTTAGTGCACAGCGGTTCTCGGAAAGAACTCAGGAAATAATTTGTTAGCTGAATGTTTATTTATTTCGAGAATGATAAACCCGAGTAAAAAGTGCTCCAATAAAGAATAAAAAATGTAATATATAGGGGCAATGTGGTTATTTGCGTTTGAAAATCTATTATAGGATTACGAAAACACTTAGAAATGTAAAAAATATTTTTTTTACGAGGCATAACTAATGAACATTTTAAAATAATTATTCGTAACGAAATAAAT
>UXGD01005475.1:0-14370 GCA_900474315.1 Torymus auratus
GACCGATTTTAACGATTCACATATCAAATTAAAGCTCTTTTCTTCTACTTTAATCGCTTTTTTGTGGAATATTTGTTCTTACCTTTAATAGCTTGCTATTGGTTAATCATCACAGACTACTTTTCGTCCATGTTTCCCATGTTAAATTCCCATAAGAAAAATGGATTTTTTCCTAAAACGATGTCACAAACCTGTTTTCGCTCGTTCAACTGTGATCTCATATAATATAAGGTACACATATTAAGAAAAAACGTGTACCAAAGGTGTGCTCCTCAAAAAAATTTTTACCAGTTTTGTGACACAAAAAGTGTGATAGTTTGGCGAATTTACTCATACATCCCTCATCGTATATATTATACACCATATTATACGATCCCAGCCCGCACACACGCTCGCACTATAATAACCCGGAAGCTCATAAACGCCCGCGCAGCCATCGTCCAAAATTAACAAACCTCGCCTCGTTCCCCCACGCACACGCGACATTTGCATCCTCCCCTCCATAAAAAATTAATCACGTATATATACGGCCAAAATATCTTCTCCTGAATATATCCCACGACGACCCTTTTCTCTCTAAACGCTTCCGGAGCATAATAAAACAAGGTCACGGTCTTAGCTTTCTCTCTCTCTCGCTCGCTCGGTCTGTCCCTAGGGAGAGGACCCACGTTATGAGTATGCGCGCGCGCCCTGTCGATTCAGGGCCGGCCCGCTGTGAATTTTTCACCAGCAGCGCCACGTGATCGTGTGTATAAGGGCGGATCTCCCGGGAGTATGCTTAAGAAAACAAAATGTGTGCGTATATATCTATATAGAAGACAAGGAAGGGTGGATAAAGAGTCAAACATATATTTAGGAATCGTGTGTGTCACGGGAAGAGTTTTAAAGCCATTTCATTAAGTTTTTGGGCGAGGTGTGTGGGTATAGACAGCGCGATGATAATTATTTTCGCGAGTCTCGACACAGTTTTATGGACTTTTTACGGGACACGTATGTATGATGAGGAGAGAAGTTATGGGCTCAGAACGTTATAATAGAGCGAAAAGGGTCCTGCTTCGGGCTGTTTCATCGGGCCGCTCTAATTACGCGCGATAAAAGGCGACCAGAGAAATAATAACGACGGTTTTCCTTTTTACTTCTTTTTTTTTCAATCGTAAAAGGAGCAACGGTGCTGTGCCCGCTCTTTTCTAATGAGGTCTCTTTTACGGTACCGCAATCGTATGTATATATGCGCCGACAAAGGCTGGACCGCGTATATATAGCTACTCTTCATTTTTCAGGAAAATTCGCAACTCTCCGAAAGATAATAATCAGGCCGCAGATAGTCTTAAAAGTTATACAAAAAAAAACGTAATATTTTCAACGAATTTAGCTCGATTGTTCTTTCCGATCAATTAAAAGTAACATCCGAACAATATACTCGTCCTCCCTCCCCGTCAATTACCGTTGCGAAAATCCGCGACGCAATTATTAACCTTGCCGAGTCGCAGGGCTGTCAAACGCTCGGAATAGAGTTTCTCTTGGTGGGGCAAGAAGCTAATTGCCCGTTAATGAACCTCGAACTTGCGTGTATATTATAAGCGGGTCTGTAATCGCGTCGGACTCTTGCTGGTGTACGCGTAGGGATTTGATTATATATTGTATGTGTGTGGGGCGGGCTTTTGTTTGGGGATATGGGGTTTTGTTTGAGGGATTAGGGATTGCGGTTAATAAAGTTAATAGCTAAGGAGAGGTTAAATGTCTTAGGTTGGCTGTCTGTTTGATTAAAATTAAATAAAACATTTTAATTAAATTTTTAAATTAAACAAGGAGAGGTTAAATGTCTTAGGTTGGCTGTATGTCTGATTAAAATTAAACAAAAAATTAAAATTTAATTAAAATTTATCAAGAAATGGGTTTTGTTAGTTTGATTAAATAGTAAAGACAATTTTTCCTATTAAAAAAAAAAATTAATTTATTGTATATCGGTAATTAAAACTGTCGCTACCATATTTGCTCGGAATATTACAAAGTATATATTCATCAATGTGCGAAATGGAAATTCAATCACCGACAAAGTGGCCGGTATGTTTTAAAACTGCAAACTTTTATAAAAACTAGTAGAAAAGTTATATATACAGCTGAAAAGCTAAAGGTGAAGAGCAGAAGATAAATATACGGCTAAGCGCGCGGCTTCTTTAAGCGGATATAAGTGGTTTACATTTAATTTCCATTATTCCGCTATTACGCTCGAATTTACTTTTTAAACAATCATAAATTAGCGTCGCATTAAAGCCCCGCGCCGACTTGCCGCTTTCCCGGTGACTTGAAAATTAAACATATCTCTCGTCTTAAAGAAATATACATTATCGGAAAACGGATGAGTCCCGGTCGAGATGAGTCCATTTTCATCCGCGCAAGAGAGAGAGGCACGATTTTTCATTCCTTTTTCTCTCTTTCCTACCCGATAGAACAATTTTCTTTAAGATCGATCCGGTGAACATGGGCTCATTACGGGCCGGGAAAAAATTAATAGAAATTCTCTCTCTGGCGCGGAATAGATTGCGGTTGTGAAGCATTTTATTATTTTCCGGTGACCGGTCGTAGGGATATACAAACTCGTGATATCGGCTGTGTATATTTTCGAAAAGCGGAATTCATCATACTCAATTTTTTTTATCGCTCGTAGGTACCGGTAATACCTTTCCGATACGTATTTTTTTGCATTTTCAGCGCGCGTTCGTTCGTGGGAGAGAACCGCTTCAACGGTATTAAATTCTCGACGACTATGAGCGTGCGTATGAATATTTTCGATAAAGTGAAATATACGTGTAACCGAAATTATAGATATCCTTCTGAAATTGGAGTATTAAATAAAAATAAATATCACAAACTTCATTTTAAGCACCGTACATAGAAATATCGTTCTTGAGAGAGAAATTCATTTTTGCGAAAGGTCACTATAGCGCTACTTTACTAAACGGTACACGCGGGCAATTTCCTTCCAGGTAGAATACAATTTTTTTTCTTCTTTTTTTTAGAAGGTTCTTCACGCGGAAAATAAGATATTCAGGTTGGATTTTTCCATTCTCGTTTTCCAATCACGAGGTAATAAGGTTCGAAGTTTCTCTTAACTTTGAGATACATTTTAAGATAGTAGTAATCATCGCGCGATTAATTTTAGTATAATATACTGAATGATTCCACAAGATGCACCGAATTAATTAAAAGTAAGTCATAAAAAGATTTAACGTTTTATACCGTAATCCCGATTAGCGAAACGAGATTCGAGAAATCCTTTAAAGACGCGACGACGCCCACCTCATATTTAAACATCGATTTTGCCTCTATATACAACCATGGCCACGTGCCTTGCAAACTTAGCCTCAGGCGCTCCTGCAATATATAGCGTGGTACATAACATCAGAAACATCCGTAATGAACTGTTCATCCGCGAGCTCAGAACTTTTTTTTACGGCGAAAAAAACGCTGGCCTTAATAAAATGTCGAACATGATTTCAAGTTAATTAACTTATTACAAGCCACAGCTTTCTGAAGTTTAAGACGAGATTCGATGGGTAGTTAATTTCAATAATAATCAGAATAAAATTAAATTACAGATAATGGAGGAGTAGAAATAGCCGGTATTCTTATTAGGAATTTTTGAAAATTTTCAATTCGTAAAATAATACTTTTCTTGTAAAGTTGTCACTTACATTAATTGGAGAATACCCACGGATATGTATATACATAAATAAAGGGACGCAGGTGAACGTGCGACACCAATACCATTGTGTAATAAAAGCTTTTCAAAATTTCAAATAAAAAATAAAAAAAAAAGAAATTTAATCCAGAACAATGGGGGGAAAGTCGAACTAAATAATGACGAATTTGTCTAAAATAAGTAGTAAAATCGATATTTCACGGGACATTCGGTAATAAAAATTGTAAAAAACAAAATAACTTTTTATATATTTCTCTTTTTATGTACTAGTAAATTCGCATGCAAATGCTTAAGTTTCCACGCTCTCATCAATTGTATACAACGATCTTTATTGATATTTATTATCTAGGAGGACCCGTGAGTACCCTCCAATTTTGCTCTATCCAAAATATGAAAGCTTTACCTTCCACCATTAACTTTACCACAAACATTCCCACTACAATTCGCAATTCAATCCACCCCATTTTCCACCAACCTTATACCCTCGATGCAGCATCCGCCTCCTCTCACTCTCTCTTTAATATTGACCGGCGCTGACGTCACGCTCTCCCTCGGCCTCCGAAAAACCGGCCTCCCTCTGTATATACAACACAAAACCTCGTCCCTCCCTCTCTGCACACGCGCGAGCAAGGCAAAAGAGCATCAAGCCGCGGGATATTACGCGCGCTCTCTTGACCCTTCTGCGCGCGCGCTCGTGCGTCCTTGACCCTTTGCTCTGAGGGAGGAGGAGGAGGAGGAGGCGTGTACCTGCACTCTGTATATGTATATAGTTAGGTAGGTAGGTAGGTAGTAGGATGTTTAGCCGAGATTATCCGCCGGGTGCGCGGCTCGCGTTTGACAAGGTAAAGAGAGGAGAAGGGGGGAGTTTGGTTCCCGGGGCTGCGTGGATTATTTTTAATGGGGCGGTGAGAGATGGGCGATTTCACGGCGTGTGAATGGGGTGTTTACGGGGTATGGGGAAAGAAGAGAGTAGTGATGAACAATTCTATGAGAGTTGTATAGTAAAATTTGAAAAATATGGGGTGGAAAAAGTCGCAACATTTTTCTTATTATTCGTGGAACGCGATTTTTCTGGGTTAAGGGAATAATCGGTAAAAGGGTTGGATACCGAAAAGAGACCTGATTGAAAAGTCATCGAGCATTATTTAGATCGATTAATTGAACAATATTTCATCGAATGATATTAATTGGGTTAATTAAACGCACACTGTGTCCCGATATATATCGAAGCGCTCAACTGTAACCTACATCGGCGTCTACTCCCGCGCGACGCAGAGAGAGAGCGAGAGAACGCGCTAAAATTTTAATTTACTCCGACAATAAAATTCATGCGAAACAATAAACCTTTTATCGCAGTTAATAAGAGCCAGGTATATAAAGTTTGCGAAGAAAAATTTCTCGATAAAATTTTTCTCCGTACCTCCCTGTAACTCCCCACGCACTCAAATCATTTCAGAAAAAAGAACACCTAACGACTAACTTTTCCCCCACACTCTTACCACGAAAAGTTTAATTACAGCTGACAAAGCATTAACAGCCACATTACACACACCAATTTCATTAAGTACCGGCCGCGTCACGCCCACTACTACAACAGGTGTGTGTGCGTGTGTGTGTGTGTGTATGAATATGTATGTGGCGCGCACAAAAAAAGTACAAAAAAACATCCCTCCCCTCCCCACAATGTCTGTTTATACGCGTGCGCGTATACGTATGTATGTTATGTACATGAGTGACTATGAATACCAAAAAAAAAACAAACAAACGCAGGACACGCGGACGAAGCACCAATTCAAGGTACAAACGTACAACAGCCCCACCTTCTGCGACCATTGCGGCAGTCTGCTCTACGGTATCATCCACCAGGGCATGAGGTGCCAAGGTATCCCTAACAAAAAAAAATTAAAAAACCAAAACTGACAATGCTAAAGCAAAATGATAATTATTATTATTATTATTATGTATATTATTAACACGGTGATGATGATAATTTTTTTGTGTGACACGAGATATATTGTGCTGTTTTTCTTCTTTTTGTACATTCTTAACAATATTATGTATATATATTTATACAGAGTTTTGTTTTTCTTTTTGTTGAGTTGTTCGTTATTATATGATTATTATATTGTTGCTCGGAGTTCTTTTTATTATTATTATTATATATACGATCGGGGGCGCCGTGGCTTTGTGCCCCGCGTGTTACACGGTGTTGTGTATGTCGCTTTTGTCTAATTATATTATTATACTTCTCCCCCCCCGTTTGCGATTCTCTTTTCTGTTCTTTATTGTTACAATTAATACTACTGACGACCCATACCCGCACTGTGTACTGCGTTTTTTTTTCTCTTCTGACGATCTAATACATATATATTACTGATTATACTATCTAACTTTATTGTCTCGCTGTCTGCGTTTCTTTCTCTGTCCTTTTTTTTCTACACGCAAATTTCGCCCCTTTCTCTGATCCCTTCTCATCCCTATATGATATATATATTTAAATATTCTACTCGACTGAATGTTACTCCCCTCCGTCCTGGAGGTTCTGTGCAATGTAAATGGTCTCGATTGTGAATAAGAAATTCCGTGTGTGCTGTTGGGTGTTCTTAATGTTAACAACCTCATTTTTTAAATTGCATATAATTTACATATACTTTACGTTGTATATATTACTAATATACGTGCGCACTCTGTGCCTGTACTAATCGATTCTCTGATATAAGCGTTAGTCGTTATACGTTTTCAGTATATACGTATAAGTACAAAACGTCGATAGATGTGTAAATTTACGCACCTATAAATACCTTTCAATACCTTTTCTTCCACCTCTGTATACATCCACGCCAAAGTAACAAAACGTGTGACTGTATATGTATATATACCCGCACACGAAGACTAATAACAACGGAAGGAACAATCCGATCAACCGATGGAGTTTCTCCAACACACGGCGTTTCTTATCTTCCCTCGACCTTTACTCTTGTACACGAACCGAACATCTTTCCTCTCCCAGAGAAAGAAGAGCTGCATACAGCACACACACGAGCGCGCGTGTATACTCCCGAAATTCCAGCTGCTATCTCGCGCATCCAGTCTCCTTCGCTCTGCAACTGCGTATTTTCCGCTCAGTGAAGCACCGCGTCTGCCGTTTTCCTCCTCCGGAGCGAGAGACATACATATAATCGATATATGACGATGATGGCGAAGCGCACGCAGGTGTCTGCGAGAGGGAATTTATCGTCTATATAGCTCCGGCGAATCGTTAAATTCGCGGATTACACGGGGATCGTAGAGGAGAAAGAAGAAGAAGGTAGATGTCTCGCGGAGATGCATAGCATGAGGTATGGAGCGGACGGTTCTGGGGTTGATTCGGTGTGATCGGCCGATGAAGCGGACAGTAATGTGTGGAGCGTGCGATTTAAGTGATGGATTCGAAGCTTTTCGCGTACTTACGATCTCGTGATTTCTATGCTGTTTACATACGCTCACGCCACAAAATTTACAAAAAGTTGTTCCTAACTTGTCCGAAAAAACGACGAAAAAAAAAAGTTGAAGCACACCTCTGACAACTAGTTTATTTTATTCTACACTGATAGAAAGAAATATTTGAGGCAAATGCGCGATTCATTTGAAAGTAGAATTTTTCAAGTATTTGACCTATAAGAATAATTCTTAACAGTTACAAATTATTCATTAACAGTTAATGCGCGATCGCTTTTTGTCACAAGCGTTACTTTTACCAAATGATCCATTACTTAACTGTTATAATGCACCTGCATTTGGCTGAATTCAAATACATATTCGTTAACAGTTAAGCCGGCGACTTTGGGTCAAATGAATCTTTCTATCAGTGATATAACTAACCCGAAAAAAAGTGTTGAACATAGGAAATCGGCATAGTGTTTTCCAGAAAGCTGAAATTAATTTTTCTTATGGACATTTAACATGGGAAAAATGGACGAAAAGTAGTCACTGATGATTAACCAATAGCAACTTATCAAAAGTGATAACAAATATTCCATAAAAAATCGATTAAACTAAAAGAAAAGAGCTTTAATTTGATGTGAGAATCGTTAAAATCGGTCAATTTGGCGCGAAGTTACATGCATTTGAAAATCGCGAAAAATGCAGGTAACTTTGCGCCGTATTGACCGATTTTTCCGATTCTCATCTTAAATTAAAGGTCTTTTCTTTCACTTTAATCGATTTTTTATGGAATATTTGTTATCACTTTTGATAGGTTATAGTCCTTTTCATCCATTTTTCCCATGTTAAATATCCATAAGAAAAATG
Organism: Torymus auratus; assembly: GCA_900474315.1. Lineage (NCBI taxonomy): Eukaryota > Metazoa > Arthropoda > Insecta > Hymenoptera > Torymidae > Torymus > Torymus auratus. The sequence goes on from UXGD01005475.1 coordinate 7,994, forward strand.
AGTTTCAGCTTTCTGAAAAACACTATGCCGATTTCCTATGTTCAACACTTTTCATGCATTATATCAGTTATAGAATAAGAAAAACCAGTTATCAGAGGTGTGATTCAACTTTCTTTGTCGTCTTTGCGGACAAGCTAGGAACAATTTTTTGTGAATTTCGACACATACCTCAATATCTACTAGCCAGGAGGACAAGCCAATCACTTCCCCATACATAAATATAAAACGACGCGCCGCGTGTGCGCATATCCACCATCGCGGTATATATACATTTTAAAATGATAAATCGAGTCGAGCAACGCAAACCATATAACCGCACCTGTGCGCGCGAGATATGTATCCGCGGCGCGAATAAAACACCCGCGCGCGCGCTCGCCGTCATTATTCTCCCTAACGTTCCGAAACAATTCGGAAAAGCAATTTTCACGCCTACGCTAGTAGAGCGTATATATATTGTATACTCGGTGATTTATGGCCTTGCGTCACTCGTTTTGTTTTGTTTTTTCTTCAAATTCGCGCGGGAAGATGAGCGGAAAGATACGCGCTCGTGCGGATATATTATTATATATAAAAAGATACAACCGTGGTAGGACGAGGAAAACTGCTGCAGCGCGTGTGTGTATAATGAGCATTCTCTATGATTTTTTGTTTAATCTAGCTCTCGTTCTTCTACCGGAGGAGAAACCTTGCCTTTTTTACCTCCTTACGTTATACGCCCTACTATCATTTCTTTCAAGACCCGTGGTTGCATCGGCAGCGCTTCTCTTCGTGTCTCTTTATTTACCTCACTCTTTTACTTTTACTATCTATCTGTCAGTCTCTCTTCGCCCCCCCCCCTCTCTCTTTACGTGTGCGTGCAGCCACTGACCTATACATCCTTTACTCGCGATATGTATACCTGACTATAAGTACATACTCTCTAAATTTGAATCAGTGAAATTCACTGAAAATCAATTATAAGTTAATTTTCAGTTTTCATTGAATATTTCAGTCGATTTGTTTGGATACTTATAACTGATTTTAAGTGAATTTCACTGATTAAAATTTAGAGAGTGTATATAAATCTTTCTTTTTTTTCGTGTAAATATATGTAAATAACCGTATGTGCGCGCGCGTGTGTGTATGGCTCTTTGAAAATCTAAACTAAAAAAAAAAGGAAATTTACACACCTTATAAACCAAGTCTTATAAACATGTGTGTGTTTGTGCTTAAGAGCGAGTGCGATCGAAATAGCGCGCGCGCATTCAAATATTTGTAACGTACGCGCCATTTCGATCCGCGGCATATTATAACAGCTCTGTGGCGCCGCTGCCGCCGCCGCCACGCTCGCTTCTGCAGCGATGTGATGATGATAATAATAACAGCCTCTAATCTAGACTCTAAAACTGTACTTCTAAACGCAATGGGTTAAAAGGCGACGACGACGATGCATATATACAGCGTCGTTTAAAGCGCCAATTTGTAAACCGTGTATATTATTGTGAAGTTTACTGTCGTTGCTCTCTCCTCGATTCTTTCTGTGTTATTTTTGTTTTATCTTTTTTAACATATATTATATATACAATTCACTACTCTGTTTTCTCGTTTCTGTCGGTTCGTCCACTCTGGTTGCTGTCTTTATCTCCCCGTCTCTGTCACACACTCTGTCTCCCTGGCTCTCTCTATTTCCGTGTCTACATGTATCTTATAACTCACTGCTGCTATACGTCTCTCCTGTTCGGTGTGCATTCTTTTATCGACTCTGTACATAAAACTTTTCATTGCCCATTACTAATCTTTACGGCTCTCTCCCTTTCTCTATACCTTACTCTCTGCATATATACAAATCTCGTCGTCTTCTTCTTCTTCTTTTTCTTCTTCCCCCTTGTGTCTCGCTTTCCCGCGGAAAAAAGGACCGTTTTGCATTTCCATTCTGCCGATTTGCCCGTACGTTATACCCCTTGCTTTTTAATTTTTTTGCCTCTGTTTCTCTCTGTATTTTTCTCGTACGCAAACGACGCAATCGGCGTTTTTTTTACGATGCAACTACTTTTTTTATACGAAGTTTTGTATATTATACGTACTCCCCCATTTTTATATATTATACATATTCTTCTGTTCGAGCACTGATTTTCCACTTGTCTCGATGTTATACGTATATTTTATGACATATTGAGTATATTATTACTATTTACGTCCATGTACTTTTTATTCTCCCCCAGTGTATATTTATATATACTTGCTCTCAGCACAGTTCGTTCCACTTATAACGTTATCTCTCCCTCTCTCTCTCTCTTTCACTGTTTTCTCACCTCATCTATATTATAGCGTTTACGATTTTCGATTTATTACCATATTATATGTTCATTTTATACTCGTATACACACCTCTATTTCACACCTTCTTTATACACATTATATATAGTTAAACTTTTATTTTTTATTCAGTAGTTTAGGTTCTGCACTCACATTTTTAGCACATTATATACATTCTTCTTCTCTCATCTTTTACTGCAGGTAATTAAAACTCGTAAAAATTGTATTTTGTAATTTATCCGAACGTCATAATTGTTCTATTACAGGTATATACCAACTCAAATTAAATTAACTTTTAAAAAATAAAGAAAATTCTCTGTCCTCTTACTCATTGCTATAGTCAATTCCTTCCTCAATCAAAATCAAATTGAGAATATATATCATAAACTAAACAACATCATCGTCAGTCAACACGTCGTCGCATATTCATCCTGTAAACGTTGTGTTATGTAGAAAAATGAAGAAGACCAAAAAGAGAGCATCTATATAAGTCGACGTCGCAGCGTGTCGCTCGATCAGAGAGCGGAGCAGGAAAATGAAGTAGGAAGCCTTATCAAATGGTCGCGCGAAAAATCACATATGATGGCAAACATACCTCGTCGTCTCCGTCGCTCGGGCAAATTCTCATTCCAGTGCATACACACGCCCGCACGTGCCGCATGTGACAGTCGAACAAATCGGACGATTGCAGTCGCATGTAGCTCGCTGATTCATCATCTCTTCCTCTCTGTCTCTCTCTCTTCTTTTTGCACTCCATTCTCTCTTTCTCTCTCTATATTCATCTATATCTACTTTCATTCAGATTTACCGTAATAATCGAATGAACGGAGCAATCGCCGCTTAATTGAGCCCTCTACTCTCGTGGGAGGAATCCTCTTCTTTCTCCTCTCTCAGCTGTTTTCAATTTTCGCGTTCGCTGCAGGTCCTTTTTCTGGGTCGCGAGGAAGCTATTTTTAGAAAGGCAGACTGGCTGGCAAGCCAGGCTAAACGCTTTTACGAGGCGTCATTGAAATTTTTCATCCGGTTGAAAGAGCTAGTTTGAACTACGTTTTTGTTCTTTTTTTCTGGGAGGAGTATATAGGGTCAACGGATCGGCTGTGTTTTTGTGTGCGCGTGCGTGATGTTTGTTAGACGAATGAGGTGGTAGCAGTGGAGGTATTGCAGCTACTGGTGTAGTTACCGGAAGAGAGGTAAATGCGAGATAAGTGCGGAGGAGCAGCGTGGCTCGACTTTGCGTTTCTTGCCGTTTGAGACTGTACACGTGGGTGTAACCTAATACGTGATGGGAGTTGGCGCGGAAGAGTGCAGCATAAATGATAGTACAGAAGAATCTTTTGCGGGATCGAAAGAGAAATAAGGGCATTTATTAATTGATTTTTCACTCTCTCTCTCTCTCGCTCTCTCTCTCTTATTTTAAACAGAAGATCAGCGATAAAATATTTCAACGATATTTTGATAAGTATAAAGGCTCGTATACGAGAAAATTAGGAACGTCAGTTACAACCGAACTCTTTGATGTAATGCCGCTAAAGCGCATATATTTACCGTAGGTATCTCGCGATGAATACACTCGACCAATAGAACCTCTATTTGCGTCTACAAAACAACGATTCGCATTATCATTCGACTTATCTCTCCCCTCTTCTTCTCTCACCGTATTCTAATAAGAATAAAAAATAAAATACGTGCGCGAACCCGTTAAAAAATTTCAGCTAGTCTTCCTTCCTCCCAATCCATTACCCGCATATCAGTTCTTGGCTTCTAATTCGATTAAATACGAGTGCTTACTCCTCGAAGCTTTTATATTTTCGCGTGCGCGATATAAGAGTGGAGAGGTTGCGGATTAAAGGGGAGAGGTTATATATACGCGGCACTATACTCGCGTGTAGGTATAGGTACAACAAAAGCTCCGCGGGGAAAATCAATCGCGCGCAGAGTCGTAAACAGTGGATATGTCACGGTTAGCGTAATGGCGGTTCGCGTGTGTTTTAGCGTGATGATGAGAGCAGTATAGCTGTAGTGGAGAGATGTATATAATTTGAAAAACGGCGTTTTGTAGTGGATAGCTTGTCTTTTTTAGGATCGCATACTTGCAAAGTTGAATATTCGCGGTGTTCGTAATATATATATCGAAACGGTCTTAAAATTAGCCGCTGTTATTACCATGTAAAGTTTGCATTTGTTATACATAATTTATAGACGTTTCTGAAACATCGTTACTACACTGTCAATTATTAATCTCTGCCGCAAAGTTTACATATATATGCGCAAATCCATGGAACTTTCAACTTTTGTCTGACTATTTTTTTTAAGGTGGTTCTATGAAAATGTCATTGAATGCGGTTATTTACAAAAAAATATATTAGTATTCTACAGATGCTGACAAATTTTTTAGTATTTTTTTTCAATACAGGTTACCACGAACATTTTTGAGTAAAAAAAATTCTTGAAAATGTATATTTTAACATGTAAATATAGTAGAACCAGGTGCATTGCATATAAACTTTCAAAACTAATACGAGGAAGTTCAGTAAAGAGGTGGTTAGAGTTTAAGCTTTCTAATGATAGTATAATCAATGTATGGAGCCACGAAAATTTTCGAGATAATGTACTTGATAATACGAAAATCCGTGTACAACTACTGGGATAGGTTAGGTTGACGTAATAGTCACAAGGTGTAACATCTTCAATTTTCACGTAAAAAACCAGTCCTGTAATCCGTATTAGTGTGCCGCGCACGGCACAATGCTGGGATACCTTTTTCAAAATTGAACCTTTTTTGACAGTTTTATGCATCCTTGCATTGTGCCGGGCGTGGCACACTGATACGGATTACACGTCTGGTTTTCCACGTGAAAATTGAAGATGTTACATCTTGTCCCGTTTATGTGCTTATAGCACGGCATTTGAATAGCAGGAGTAAATTACTTAAAACAAATAATCACTCAAAAGTTAAAAGTTCCATGGATTTGCTCATATACCAGTACCTTATTATTTTCATTTTATTAGTTATTACGCGAATGTATACGATACGTATGAAACATCACTAAAATTTAATCGTACCATAATTGAAGCCAAACAATTCAGCGGCTAATTGAATCCGAATTAGCATCTTTGAGATATTTAGTGTAAGCCGGAAAACCAGCCAGGCCAATTAATTGCTAATATATTCTCAACGATTTTACACTCTTGGCGAAGTCTCCACGGCGCTCTCGCGCGCGTATTATCAACTTGAAATTCATAATCTTCTTATACGAACTGCGATTAAATTTTCAAACACTCCGCGCTGCACGCGTACATATTCACATCATTCGAGATATTATATTAAACTAATGTACCGCTTATAACCACTCTCCTTTAATAATAAATTATCAACTTTCAAACTCTGAAATACGCTTTCCTTTTAAAAACAAAAATCTCCTATACTTACTATAAATCAATATACTTGGCGCAGCCTCCGCGACGTGCGCAGCGACGCGTTAAATTCCCCTTATATTATACTTATACTCGCTCACGATTTTTCTCGCGAAAGAATAACCCCGACGTGCCGTGCACACACATCACACACACACACGTTCCTTACCGCCATACGTCGGATGAACAATACCACGCGGGCGCGCGTAGTCGTAAAGCGTATAGGTATATATACATAAGGACGCTGGAAAATATACGCTGCCCTCGGCCCTTCGTTTTTTTCTTTTTAGTGTGAATAAGAGAGAAAAAGAGAGGTTTTCAATTGCGGCAAGGTGAATTTATTCCATTAGACGCAGAAAGAAAGACTGACAAAGCGGTTTGCATTTTTTTTTTAGAAAAGTAGGATGGGATTTTAGTAATCGAGGGGAGGGGGGTTCTGTGTGTTGTTCTAACTGTGCAATGCTTAAAATTGATAGAATTTGAATGCGTTTGTATACGCTCAAAATTTTTTTTTTCTCTTGGTTGAAACAGCAATTTAAGAATTTTCAAAATTTAAATAATGTTTTATTAATTTGATAATCCAAGACTTAGTACATGTAACAAATATATACTAGAAGGAACATAAAACCATATTTTTTAGACAAATTCAGGCAATAGTTACCATGACAT
>UXGD01005476.1:0-14369 GCA_900474315.1 Torymus auratus
TTTTTAGGTACCAGAAATCGACTCTCCAATGCCCGCTAAAATCCGTTTCCCGAAGGTCAGACACTCTCCTTGTTAATATAAAAAAATTTTTCGTCATACGTGTTCGTAAAATATGTACTTTATGGACTCATATCAGTAAAGTAAAATACAACTTTACACCCTCAAAATGGCCGGAAAATAAGTACTTTACGGACACTTATGACAAAAACTAATGTACGCTCTACAGCCATTTCATTTTACAGACCGAGTATAATGAATTGTGCTTCCGAGGACCACCACAGCCTACGACCGAAGACTACTATATTTTTTCAATAGTGTCGATATATTGCTTTCGAGTTGGTATCCTTTCTAACTGGCTTATCTGTGTTAATAGTTTTTTACGCATTCAGTAAATTGACATAAAACTATGGTCTGTGGCAATGCTAGATTTGCGTTCGTTTAATATACCTTTTTGATACTGGCATTAAAAAAATGAAATTGAAAACTCAGCATTATTAAACAATATTATAATTAATCTCAAAACAGTGTATATTTTGAATAATTACTGACGAAATATTTATTCTACTATATAGATATATGATGTAGACAAAAATAAATAAAAACTGGTTCGTATTTTGTAAAAACCGAAAAAGAAGCTTAAAACTGTTGATAATTAAGCCAAAATTTAAGTAAAACCTTTTTAACAAATTTATTATAGTTGCTAAGATTACGAAGGACACTAAACTATTTCACATTGTGCAGTCTTAAAATGGCTTGAAAAATAACTAAAATTAGGATTAAATTACTATGTTTTGTCTACTCTTGCACGGTAAAAGTTTTAATAACAGACTACTTATAGTTTGGGAAAGGAATATTACGAAAGAAGTTTTTATATATATTTTAATATAAATATCTGTAGCTTCCAGGAATAACCATTTATCTCGACTTTTCATTATTTCGTGTAAATCGAGTTTTTAGTTTTGTATCGGTATTTTGAATCGAGGCAAAAGAGATTGAATGCAATATGGCATCTATGAATACTAATCTAAATAACATATTTTTTACGATAGTAATTAGACCAAATAGTGATCATGTCTTTGAAAACGACTTTCACTTAAGCAGGTAATTCCGGGAATAAACAAAAATTTCAGTGGAGTTAGGTGGCTTTTCAGGTCTCAATGGCAATCATATTGTTTTTTCGGTAACTGATAAATATGAACTATCCACCATGGAAGATTATAGTGTCAAATCTGTGTACTCTTTCTATTACACCTACCTTGTTATGGGTATGCTTATAAGAATAAGGAACGTCTATTTCTCTTGCAAGAAAAGTGGAATCGCTTTTCCAAAATATTGGATGGAAAAAAGTTAAGTTATATGGATTTTCAGGAATTTTCTCCCGGGAATATGTTGAAAAATGGAGTTATAGCGTTTTTCCTTTTGTTGGTTTAAGACAATGAGTGCACTTTCGTAATTTCTGACACGATTAGTTGATAGAGGACTGTTCGAAGATAAGAAATGGGACAAAAAACCTATCTTGAAAAACACGTCATTTACGTAGTTTTTCCGGGAAGCCAAAAATATATTCTTCTAGTGTACTACTTACACTGTTCATAAAAAATATAAGATATAGAGCAATCTTTTAGATGGTAGAAATAAAGACTATTCTTATATTGTGAACAATCTTATAGGACAATTTAAAAAATTAAATTCCTAACTTAAAAAATTACGAAACTCATATTTACTTAAAATCTCATGAAAATCCAGCAAAGTACACAGCTTTCTAAAGAGAAAGCAAAATTCACACATAAGCGCGGGTTCAAGGATCTCGGAAAAAAAATCCCTGCACCTTACAATTAAACTAAATTTAGTTTGTTATTCAGCAAAGTCTGGCGAACTTTGTAAATAAAAATCAGAAACTATTTTTACAGAACCTTGCCAATTCCACCATAAAGAAAATAACTCCTAATTGAGAACGGGGGCACATCCATAACCGCGCGCAATCAACATAAACTAATCACTCGAGTGTGTAAAGCGCCAAAATAACCGAGGACTATCATCGTTATGCAGTGAACGTGCGCAAGGTCGCGCGCACGCCTTTTTCCTTCCTGCACAGGCTGCCGCGATCATTCTCAAAGCCTGCAGCGCGCACATACGCGGCTAATTAAACTGTACCGCAAGAACGGAGCGCTCGTAACTCCCTTTCTACACGCGGGATGCGCGCACGCGCGAGGTGCCTGGGCGGCATAGCGTTCGCCAATGAAGCGCGCGTTCGTGACACGAATGCACCGCTCGAACAGCTGACGCAGGCGCGTGCGTGGGGCCTTGACTGAGATGTGAGTGTGTATAGCGGTCCCCTGCTTAGATCCCGGTGAATTAAGTTACGAGATTCGGGGCCTTCCTCGCTTGATTGAGACGCTTTTTTTATTTGATCTCGAATTATCGAGTTATATGGTCTATAACGTAACGAAGACATTTCAATTTAAACGAATTTTCTGAATTTTGAAAGTCGAATCGAAGAAGTTATGGTAGAAAGTGGCTTTTCTAGTAGAAATCAGAGACATACTGCTAATTTTCTATATTTTAACGTAGAGGCTTGTGACATCTAGCCTTATATTATTGACAAATTACATAGTGCTATTATGATAGGAATTCACCGCATATATAATTTAAGATTATCAGAATGTATCGAGCAAACAAATAACTTTTTTTATTAGTCCTAATCGTGGTTTGTAATTTATGTAAGTAAAAAATTTTAGTGCAATAATTTTGATAAATTAATTTCATTACAAAACAATAAAGTTTCTTTGTTTATCTACCGGATGTGCCCTATTCGAAGGATTTATAATAAGTTAGTGAAATTATGTAAGAATTCAGTAACTACATTCAAGGATGTCAATAAATCTTTTTATAGGAATTGCTTGTATACAACTTTATCAGTACTATATAATAGTAGGATCTATTTGAAATAATGATAAGAAATACCAGAAAAATGTCTAAAGTTTTTCAAGAATTTAATATATATTCATTATTTATAAGTGTAGTAAACAATACGATTTAAAACATTTTTGCCGAAGAAAATTTATGTGTTTAGAGATATTACGAAAATCTTAATGTTTGTGCATAACTGCTCCGTTTTCGGAGTAATAGCAAAAAAACCTTTATTTTGGTGGTTATACTTGTTTCTCTGTACTTTGGTTCTTGCTGAACTACTTCACTTGAGATTGATTTTTAAATATGCGTTTAAACATCTTATTAGGTGCAGTTGAATGTCAAGTTATTAAATGAATGGAAATTTCTACGTATAGTAAATTGGCGAGCTTTAGAAAGGTTGACTATAAACACCTATAATTCATTAGAACATATTTCTATAAAAAAAATTAAATGTTTTATATGGTATAAAATATCTTGATTCATCATGCTACGATATAAATTTACGTAAAAGGAACGCTAAAAGGCTTTCATTTCGATATATCATATTTACCACATTAAAAAGTGGAAAACGAAAGTGCTTAATTCTTCCATTTTGACAGACTTAATTTTGAAGAAAATCACAATTTCTTATTAGAAACTTCTTATTAGAAACGGTTTAATTTTCCATTTTGATTACGTATTATTCCATATAGAATATATCAATTGATTCCGCCTTAAATTTAGTTGCTTAACGTTATTTTCATTACATAAAACGATAATTTTGAAAGCTTAAAAATAAATTTTTAGAGTACAATAAATTTGCTGTTCAAATTCAAACACGTTTTATAGGCCAGTGAAGCGTGAAAGAAATGTCTTTACTCCAGTGGTGCTTTTTAAAAGAAAGTGAAAATGCCTAATTATTCAAGTCCGGTGAAGTGTTGCTGTGCCTTGTAGAAATTCGCGTGTTCGCGGCAAAGAGAGAAAGATATATAATACAAGCGAATTTCGCGTGGCATGGTGTGCTAGTGAAGTGAGGCGATTCGCACCTGACAGCGCGCGAAAGTCGATGTAATTGCCTCGTAAAATGCATTTCTATCCTAACCCTCCGAGTGAAACTCTTCTTTACCCTCAGAAATATTTAAAGAAGAGAAACACTTGTCGAAATGCATGTGCGAAAGAAAATTTGTAAGCTTTATTTTACAAAACAGAGGTTTTTTTTACTCGGTAAATCCTACTTTTAGTAATGCGAATACACTTGGTTATAGTTATACTAGATATAATTTATGTATACCTTATCTACATAAGGAGGAGTGTCAGTTCAAATATTTCTTTAAGAACAATTCCAGAGTTTCATAATACTAAGATATTTTTAAGAGTCAGTTTATACACCATTAAAATAGTTTCTGTATGATTTTAGATACAGATATTATTAAATATTTCGAATTAATTGGATAAATTTTTTTTATTATCAAACTATTAATGGTTGTAATTAAAAAACGCATTAAAAACAGGGTATTTCGTGCAGTAGAATATAGTAATCATTTTTTATTATCTATATTAATTGTATAGTGGTTATGATATATTTATTGAAAGATATAAGAAAAGCAATGTTCACCAAGTATTCGTGGAACTTATATCGTGTGTAAATTGCCAATTATATTTCATATAAAATGAAATCGATTTAACACAAGACATACATTTAAAGGTAGTTCTGAAACTTTAATAATTCGTTTAATTTTTTATAGTCCGATCGAATCAGTAAAACAATATTTTGAATAAATGTTTTCAATCGTCTTAGCAAGTGATTTATTTTATCGACAAGACAAAGTCATCTAAAAACTAACAGACTTGTAAAAGTCTGTGGGCGATTTGATACTAACCATATCTGGTTACAGAAAATATTTATATTGCTGACGTTAGATCTTATGACAAATATTCTTATTTTCCACATGATTTTAACGCATAAGAAGAGCTCATCTTTATATTTTTAATTAAATATAGATAAGTATTAATTACTTGACTTTACATAATATCAATTTTATAACGTTTCTTACAAATCAATGTTCGAATTATTTTTTATTACGTTACTGAGCTACACAACACTAAAAAATGTCTGAATTACACTAGATTGCAGCTAGATATTATTTACATATCCTGATTCAAGGAAACAGTTATTTCATCCTAAACTTTCGGAGCAGAATTGCGCATTTTCTTAAATAGCAAAAAAAAAAAAGATTTCAGTTATCTACAGCAGTAGTAAATTATAATTATTTCTTATTCAGTTTTGCTAAACAAAAGGCCAGAGAATTTTTGTCACATGAAAGCTAATCACGCTAACGACTTATTTCAGGACGCGAATTCATGTGCATCCTCTTACATCACCCGACGCACGTATAACATGCTGTCCGACCAAGTGGGTGAAGGACGAGTCATCGAATTCGTCGCTCTTCCTGTAGCGAGATCGAAACCTTCGCTCAGCAGATTTATGGTACCCGTCATTGAAAAAATCGAACAGCGTAAATTGTTCGCAGATAAACGCATATGGCTAAACAGGCCTAGAATCAAAGTGGAGCGAGAACGCGCATTTCAATTGAGAAATGAGTGCATTAATTGCGGGGGTACATTGTCTCACCGACTGCGTATAGATATAATACAAGTGTCTCGTAAATCTGAACATATGAATTAAGTGTATTATTTTCCTTGCGGCACTATTCTTCATTTGTGAACTTCTTTAATTAATTTAACAGAAGGAAATAATTATTTTAATATATTTTCCTATTTATCATATTATTAATAAAGAAGATTCTTTACTTGACGTGCATAAAGGTAGTATTTTTTTATAGAATCAAGCTGTAGGTAAGACTAAGTTTCAAGAAATGATAAATTAATAAATACATAAATTTGTTTTGTAGGGTTGTTATTTTTAGCGTAACGTGTGACAAAATAAAATAGCACAGAGCTTTCATCTGTAATAATGTTACAATAGTACTTTTATTAAATAAAAAATGCGTTTCTTGTTATACTCAGCTCCACATCCTTATTTTCAATATAAAAATTAAAATATGTATAAACGAAAAATGATTGTCCTCTCAAGGCATCCGGCCTTCTTTTTTCTGTATGTTTCAAAAAGTTCGAATTTTCTTTATTTGTGTATTCTAGATAACACCCAGTGAAATTACTATGATTACCGATAACACACGAGATTGTAAACAGCTAACTTCTTCCTGATATGAAATCATCGAGTTCAACTGCTAATTTGCGTACAGATACGTAGGCACACACGCGATGTATATATATACGCGCAATGTACGTGCTCTCGCGGCGATTTTATTCAGAGTTTGCCCCCCTTTCTCCCGAAACCGAGGATCGGCTCCTGCTCGCCTCGTGCGCTCGATGGAAATAATCCACGCAACGCTCGCCAAGGATCCCATACGCTATGGAGGCCTACTTACGCGCGCGAGGAGATTGTGCGTTGTGCGCGCGCCATTTATGAGGCGCCCGCGCGCGAGCTCGCAAGCGTCATATTCCGTTTTTTGCTCCCCCGCAGCTACATTTTTCTCCATAACTCGCCGGGCTTTTCTCTTTGAGTAGATCGCAGACGCGTATTTATCAAGCGTGACATTAAAGACTCCATGAATGAACGTAACGTATATGAATGTTTGAACTTGAGGCGGCATTCTCTTTGATAAAAACTATACATGTCGGCCATATCTATAAATACTATTACTATATATATTATATCTGATTGTTACCTGGGACTTGTTGCAAGATTAAATAAAGTCAGTACTACATCCTTTGATAAAATTGATTTTATATGAGTAGTACTTAATTAGAATCATAATTTATAATGCATAATAATTGAACTTATACTGCAAATATTATTTATTTCTAGTTGATAATGAGTGAACTTTCTTTTCAACTACTTTTCTCTTAAGTCTCTCTAATAATTTTGTGCTACAATTATTGTTGTTGAAAATTATCACTATATTTAACATCATATTATAAATTAATTTTAATTAGTAGTAATAGAGATATGTTTTTTTTCAAGTTGAAACAATCATTTTGCTATGCTTCTATGAGAGATTTTAGATGAAAGAATTGCTCTGCTGCACTGCGAAAATGTAGACAAATCTTCAACGCTTGCGAATCACTGTCATTAATATTATTATTATTATTTTTCGTCATTACAGCCCGCGGCACTCATAATTTCCACGAGCTACAAATGACTTTATTTAATTAATAAAAGAAAAGAAAGAAAACAAGAAAAAAGAGACCATCGGGCACGACTTTTACCGCAAGTGTTCCTTTGCGCGGTGCTTGCGCGTGCGCAAAAGAGTACGAGAAGAGTCTTCTCGAACGAAACGAGCATATAATTATCAGCATAATTGGTGTGACTTTCCTGAGCGCAACCAACTTTTTGTAAGTTTACGCTACCGCGGGCTGCACGACTGCGTGCATTATAGTTATTTTTACAAAATGTGAATGAATCTTGGCGACAATTCAAATCCTGTAGAGTATATAAGTTCGTTTTTTTTATTTACTACCATCCTAAAATAAGTTTTTGTTAAATATGTATATATCCCTATTAATTTAATTAATGTGTTATTGAACTTTCTACTTAATTTTCTAGTCTATATTTTAGTAGACAAATATATAACTTTGTAATAAAATAATGTATTATGTTTGTATGGGTTACTCAAAATCTTAGTTTTAGGTAAATAATAAACTTTGTGAACTCCACAATGAGTTGTAAAAATATGGCAAAGATTAGAAAGATAACAGCTATAAAGTTTCCATGATTTGTTATTTTTATTCTACCAATGAAAACTACTTTCACTATCGTCTAGGCCATAAATCACTAACTTAAATACTTTGATATTTGATAAAATACATTTGGCAAGAAAACATTAATTTCTTAAAAAGATTTTGATATCGTACTTATCTCGGACTTTATCATTATATTTCTGTTTGCCTTAAATTCAAACGTTGATCTAGCATCATGCTCAATCTAAAACTATTTTTATTTATGTGAGAACAGCTGAAAACAGCAATCAGTTGTACATTTAGCAATTAGCCAATTATCTGTAATTAATACGTCTGATACAGTATTAATAATGTATTTACAAAGGTTAATAATTCATGACATTCGTCTGGTTGTTATATTTCTTTTTCTCTAGGTTAAGTTTGAAAATAAGAGAAATGTGTCAGAGTAAAATTCGTTGAAAAGCAAAATCTCGAGAAACGTGGCTTTGCGGTACCGTTTTACGGTTCACTTGCGGTGTACATCCACGCAGAACAAGCGAAACGCTCCGCGGCTTTGCGTACCGAGCGCGAAAGCAATCATAAAAAAGTAATACCTAATTTGTAAGTACATAAAAATCTTTAAATTATGTTAAATATTTCAAAATTTATAAAAGTTTAGTATGGATATTTTATACAAGTCAATTGTTTCTCATTTCGAACCTCTATACTCGATAAGGTGTATTAATTTATTAAAAATCGTAAAGTATAATTCTATTTTTCAATAGCCTTTAACGATTATCCGTTTTAACGATTAGCATTCATATATGAAAATAATTTTCATTTTCCCTCGAGCAGGTAAAACTATAAAAAGGAGCGATACTTCAATGAAGAGATTAAAAAGGACAGCTAAACACGATTAAAATAAGGCAAATATTTGTCAACTGGAATTTATTGGATTGCTCCTCTCGTAAAGCTCTGGTGTCGCTGGAAAATCTCTCCGAACGCACACATATATTACCGGCAACATTTCACTTTTCCCAAATAAAACTCGTGAATATGCAAATGTGTAGCAACGACCGATCAGTAGACGCGCTCTTACCCAGTGCACGGATAAATAAGAAACTCACCTGAGGCAGATCAGCTGTGCGCGAGATATACGTTTACGCAGTGAGAGAGAGAGAGGGAGTGAGTGGAACGACTCAATTTTTACGAAGCACACTCGAATTTCTCCTGCGACAGCAGGTCACCTCGCGCTCGCCGCGTTCGCCGCGGCGACTATGACGGCTGCGCACAATCTCCGGTTAAACTTGTCACTCTTCACACTGCCGATTCCCTCGCGTTTCCGCATTCGGACACCAAACACCGTCGATTTTCACATAGACTCTCTCTCCCCTGCTTGCCTGCCTTCGGGAGCGAGGAAAACACTTGGAGAACAAACTGTTGCGTGCGATGAAAATGTATCATAGCGCAGGCGCGCGCGCGCAGGGCTAAGGCAGCTATAGCGGCGGAGCCTAGCCTCGGACAACGAACTCGCGCGACCGACAAGAACTGAGAGCTATCCTGGCGCGCGTGCGCTCGCGGGCCGCCCCATCCGCGCGTCCACCTGTTGTCGGCGCGAGATCGCCGCCGCCGCCGCCGTCGCGGCGCAAGAGAGAAAGAGAGCTAAGTACACGCGAGCGGCGCGGAGAGAGGGCCTGCACCTCTCTCCGCAACTCTTTCTCTCTCTCGCTAGCGCCTACTCTACGTACTTACTCTCCTTCGAGTGCGCGCCGGCTGTCGAAGATTCCACGCTTTCCTAGATGAGCTGCCAAGGCGGAGCTTCGGGATATCTCTTGCGGGAAGTAAGAATAGTCTTGCCATTCGAGCTTGATGGATGATGCTGCTTGACGGCTTCCGATCAAAGTTTATCTAACTGTGCGATATCCTACAAAGGATATGCGTCGTTTTGTTTTCTGCTCCTTCTCAATAGAACGTGATGGATGGAAAAAATCTCCGTTGTTAAATTGTCGGCCTTCATCGAATTCATTTTTTATTTTACAGTTTTTGTTGTTGATGTTTAAAATCATACTTAAATGTTTAGCAAAAGGTATCGAGAAAATATTTCATATTTATATTTTAAGTAATGTCTCGAATGCCAATATAAGCTTGTTTGAAAGAAGGATATGAATTTCTTAATTAAAGAGGGGTATCCTTCTTTTATAACGATATATCTTCGTAAACATCTTTTTGCCTAGCTGCGGTTAAAGTTGCTCGTTCATCAAATTGATCCGGTTTTTCCAACACTTTCTTTTCATAGTCCAGTTTTTACTCTCATTTCGGAACGATACAAATCGTACAATTTTCCTTTACAATAATCGCGAGGTATCTTCTCAAATCGGTACTTTAGTAGCCCGCCATCCATCATACGAATAGCCTCAAAGAAAAAGCCGCAGCCTCGCGCTTTGAAGCGTAAAGGTCATTCCGTCGCTGGCCCTTTGTTTCGCGGCATGAGGCGCTAACCGCGTGACTTTTAATAAAATTGTGTAATTTGCGAATTTCCGGCCTGGAGTTGCGCGTGCGCGCGCAGCAGCTCCTCGCCGCCCATTGTGTCTATTATTATAGTTGGGCGAAAGGCCGGCGCGCGCTTATGAGCCGGACATGCGAGAGAGCACGCGAGCACGCAGGAGAGGAGTCCGCGGGCAGCTGCAGGCGCGGGTCCGAGGTGGGAAATATTACGGTTTTCTCTGCTCGCCGGCTCAGAACCGTTAAGCCTAAGTGCACGAAAAACCGGAGCGTAAGGAGATTGCGCTCTAAGTGACTTTTAGCAAATTGAACGGGGAAAAATATCGCGCTAGCGCCGCGTACAGAACAACGAGGAGCGAGAGAGAGAGCGAGCTATATATATAGGAGAAAAAATATACGAGTAGCTCAACACGCTCGCGGCCTTTGCTGCGGCTACGTGGCACACTTCGCGGTTATCTGTGTTACCGACACGTTCTTACACCTATTATGGAATTACTATTTTTTTTTTATAATTTTTGAACATTCCGAAATGCATTGTCGTGACGCATCAGGATATTATAGAACATTGTAATATGCTGATGCACGCTAAAGGGTTCTATCTTGGAAAACATTTTCAATAATAATTAATAATCTGTAATTAAAACATGCAGTAATTATATTTTCTAATGTATAATTAATGATAACAGATGCATATGCAATTAAATTTTATAAGGATATATGTAACGGTTACATAAAATTCTAAAATTTAGACTGATAGACTACCTACTAGCGACCAATAGAAAGGCGACAAATTTCGGCTCAGATTTCAATTAGATTTTAATTGAATGCATATGTAAATTCAATTATATCGCACATCAGGATTAATAATTTCCGTTCAGTCAATGCAATATTAAATTTATAAGCTAGCTTTTGTTTATACAACGATAATTAGTGAATCATCCAATTTATATAGCACAGATGTACCGAATAATTAAATCAATTACTTTTATTCAGGATAATCTTAACCATGACTTTCTAAAAAAAAATGAATGTGTAATAAAGATTTTAGAAGCAGCTTGGAAATACGGACCTTCAAGATAAAAAACTAATGCTATCATTCAGATACAGCTTGTTTGGTGTGTTGAACATCTATAATGCTAATTATATGTGCAGTTGAATTTAATTAACTCATCGAGAATCTACTTCTATTTTAAGATTCTTCAGCGGCTAGTGAATCAGATACGCATTGTATAAAAATTAATTCTAATTTTATTAAAATAGTTTTTGAAAGTTTTATAGTTAGCAGAAATTGTTTGAGACTATAAATTTCATATTTACATTACTACATTATGTAACTCTGCGTCAAATTAGTATTACCCCAATAGTATTCAGTTCCATTATATTCAGTAGCAATAACGCCGGCATTTGTAATTGTTGTGAAATCAATTTATAAAATATATTCAATTCATAATCTTTAAGGAAAATTGATTGACCAGTACATTGTAAGAATGATTAAGTACTCAATTACCTCAATGCTTAGAAAACATTAATTTAATACGTTTACTAATATCAAACGAAACTAAACAATAATAAATAATTTTAAAGTTTGACAAATTGTTCTTTACAACACGTGTTCATGATTAATTATATAGAAACATATAATTGTTATAAACTTTCTCTTATAAAGTAATTTTCTTCAGTTTTGATTTACTTTTGCTAAACGGGAAACATTTTATCTATACACATGCATTTATAAGTAATGTTGAAGTTTCTCACTCATGAACCTATAAGTATTTCCTCAATAAAGCATATAAGAGATTTCAATTTAGTTCACTTCCACCTATCATTAAAAAATAACACGTTGAGAGAACCGTGTATTTACGCTGTTAATCGTTAGCATTCGCTGCGCAGACGTATATTCCAAGCAGATCAGTTTTCATGTTTATCGTATACCGTCTTTTGTTGGACGAGAGCGCTCGATTAAATACATATTACCTCCAACGAAAATCTCCTCCTTATCGACGCGCCTTATCTCAACTTTCCTCAGCCTTGTGCCTCTTTCATTCATACCGACTGCTCGTTTCCCGCTGCTAAGTCGTTGCTACTGCTTCAGTGCAGTCGCTCCTTTCTAACAAAATGCCGATATGCAGGCGCTTATCCATAACTGCTATACATCTTAGTTCAATCTTTAGAACGTCTGACAGCATGGTTAGAGCACTAATGGCTTGATTTTATTAGATGAGTGCCTGCAGAAAGGAGTCAAAGGTTGAAATGTCATACATAAATAAGAAGTCATTGAGTTAACATTGCAACTATTATTATAAAATTTGGAATTTATATAGTAAATTCATTTCTAATGTAATGTTTTAAAAATTCATCTATATAGTTACTTACTAGGAGAGGGTCAGGCGTCCGGATCTCGGATTCGGCTAAAACTTTGGGATTGGTTTTCGGATATAGAAATATGAAGAAAGCTGCAATCTTAGACCCTAGCGCTCAAAAAAACTAAAGTTCTGGGCCCTTTTAGCTTTCTTTTGAAAACAGTCTTGAAAAAAAATTTTTCTTAAAATGGCAACAATTTAACTCTAGAAAGTCTTAAATATCATTTCAAGTAGAGAAAATAAAACTAGCGAATACGAGCTTTCATTTGTTTTTTTTGAGGATTAAAAAATGTACATTCCTTCCAAAGTTATGAACGTTTAAAGTTGAGCATCAAAAGTGCACCAAAAATACGCAGGTAGTCGAACAGTGCATTTTGGGGATTAAACAGTGCGTTTCAATGCTCAACTTTCAGCGTTCATAACTTTGGAAGGAATAGACATTTTTTAATCCTTAAAAAGGCAAATGAAAGCTTGTATTCTATAGTTTTATTTTCTCTACTTGAAATACTCTACTTGATATTTAAGATATTATAAAGTTAATTAGTTGCCGTTTTAAGGAAAGGTTTTTTTTTCAAGACTTTTTTCAAAATAAAACTAAAAGTGTCCAGAACTTTAGATTTTTTGAGCGTTAGGGTCTAAGATTGCAGCTTTCTTCATATTTCTATATCCAAAAATCTATCACAAAGTTTTAGCCCAATCCGTGATCCGGACCCCTGACCCTCTCCTAGTTAGTTAATTATTTTTAGATGCTACGTATATAGCTGATGATATTATTAGGCATTGCGGTTGCCTTACACCATCGTGAAAATTTCACATTTTTTTAAACAATTCTTCTATAATATAGTTATTTTTGGCTGTTATGATTAAGTACATATACTATTAAAAAGTGTATGTTCTAAACTTTCTCGATATCAAAATACGTTATATTCACCACAATGGTAAGGTCAAATTCTATACAATGACTGTTACAATATATATTTAATCGACGATTCTTCGCGTCCTTTTTCGTTATCACTTAATTGAACCAAGTTCATATCCACACATACGTCAGTTAACTGTATCGGTACATTAAAAATCATAAATACAGCAATAAAAATTCTCTAGCGAAAAGGCACGATATTGTCGTTTGCGCCCGATGTAAAGGCGCAGACGACGACGAGACCGAACATGAACAAGAATACATAATTTTATCGTTTGCTGAAGCCTCCAGTAACTGTACCTTGTGTATAAATACATACAAGTTATCTCGCTGCGACTTTTGAATGATCGGTGGCACACATCATGTACCTGCTTGTGTTCGTACGGACAAATCATATTTCTTGTACATTTTATAATGAAAAATTTAGTGTTACCATTAAAATATTCTATTAAAAAAGTGTTAAAATAATTTAAAACAAAGAAATCTGTAATAATTCAATCATAATGTCAATTTGTATCATAAATACTTTAACAATCTTTTGTAACAGCGTAATAAAATCGATATTCCATGCATGGAATCTAAGCCAAGGAAAACGATTCGCTCATCATCTATAGCAACGTTGATATTTTATTATAGCGTCGAAAACGGTTTACCTTCGTGTGTATATGACTTTGTTACCCATTTTGTTACCCATCTTGTTACCTCGCTCTCATTCTTGTAGTACAGAACATGATTTTTAGTGAACATTCGATATAGATTAACTTACTATAAGTTTTATCCGCAACATGTTTATTTTCCTGTATTAAATGATTTAAATCATTATAAAAAGTAGTTCCATCGTATTAATGTAGTAAATTATAGAAATACTTATATAAAATTATGGAAAAATACTTGTATATTATTAAGAAAGTAGTGATTCAAGTTTAGAATAAATTCTTGA
The DNA here is from genome assembly GCA_900474315.1 of Torymus auratus. NCBI lineage: Eukaryota > Metazoa > Arthropoda > Insecta > Hymenoptera > Torymidae > Torymus > Torymus auratus. Next base: position 14,357 of record UXGD01005476.1, read on the forward strand.
TCCAGGTATCGGA
>UXGD01005477.1:0-14368 GCA_900474315.1 Torymus auratus
CCAATGAACGGCAAACAGTGCGAGAGCAGACGCTTTTGTGACGCTCTCTGATTGGTCAGCGCGTGCGCTAGGCGCGCGCGCTGGTGCGCTGGCGCGGAGGTTGTGGACGCGGCCTAAGCGCTAGAGAAGAACGTGAGTGTGCCGTAGACTGCGAGAGCGTGAGGTAGCGAGTGCGAGGACGAGTGGAGAGCGAATGTGCGGCGGCGTGTGGTGGTGGTGAGTGCGCGCGTGAATCCGGAGTGCGAGCCTGTCTGCAGTTGTGAACGAGAAAGAGTGCGTCTTCGCCGAGGACAGCGCAACGCGAGCGAGCCAGAGAGAGCGAGAAGAGTGCGCGGCGCGCGTCTTCGTGGGCGCAAACGCGCGAAGAGTACACCAGCAACAGCAGCAGGAGCAGTGAGTGACTACGAATGAGTGGTGTGTACGTGCGCGGCTCCTCTATGTGTTTTTTTATGTGTACATACATACAGCAGCGCGACCGAGAGACCGGAGAGAGAGGCACTGTGCAAAAGAGAGAAAGAGGGGAGACGACTGCTGTATGAGTGTGCGTTTGGGTGTGTGTGTGTATACACGTACTATGTGTGTATATGCGTACTGTGTGTAGCTGCGAGAGTCGGAAAGAGAGAAAGAGCAACTGTGTAGCGTAAGTAAGTCATCTTCTGGAGTAAATGTGTAAAAGACGCGCGTAACAGGGTACCTCCCACGCGTTTTCTGCCGCGGCCCTCTTTATCCATATCGCTCGCTCGCAGCCGGGGCGACCGAGCGCGCGCGCGCGCCGAAGGAACCCCAACGAGAGAGAGACGGAGAGAATGCGGAGAATCCCGGACTGACGCGTCTTCACCGATGAATATCGACGCGGCAGTGTATACCTACTTACGGTATCTACGCATAATTTTCACGAAACGCTGGCAGAGAAAACGGAGTGCCTCGCGCTCCGAAGAGTATTATAGGTATACGTGCGTCGTACGCTCGTGTTCCGGAATGTAGGTTAGGTCGCCGAGAGAGAGAGAGAGAGAGAGAGATAGAGACGACACGGCGGTCGCAGTGCGGTGACCCCACCGTCCGTTCGTCGCCGTCGCTAGCTCGCTTGCTCACTAGCGCGCGCGTAGACACACACCGTCGCTTAGGTGTATGTATATGTAACCTTATACATTCCAAACAACTCCTTTCTATACGCTACCTAACTCCCTCCCACCCCCTTAGTGCATCAACGTCGTATTTTCTCACCCCCGCGCTGGTCACACCGGCGCGCGCGCGCGCGAAATAGAGCTGACCTTCGCGTGTTTTGCGTCGTGCTGATGTACTTGGTGTATACTCTACGTAACACGCACGCACACGCGTAAGGGCCAGGGAGAGGGAGAGAGACGAAGAATGTGACGCTCTCTCGCTTCTCATATAGTTGCAAGTTAATACGGAGGAAACTTTCCACGCGGCTGGCTTTTCCCGGAACGGTATACCTAATGTCCGAAATTTACTTGTGGTACTATTTACAGGGCTCTCTCGACTTTTCTCACTTTCTCTTCGACGTGCGACAACCTAGTAGACGAGCGCGCGCGCTTCCGTTGCAGCGTTTTTCCGACGTACATACTTGCTTGTACCGTGTTGGTATATTGCCCCTGCACGTTGTTAGCTCGCTGCAAGCCGAGACGCTCGAGCAAGCGGACGGCGCAGAGAGGGAGAGAGTGCGAAGCCTTCTTTGTCGCGCCGCGAGCCGTTGGATGGACTTTCTGCACAGAGATTTCGGCGTGATCGCGCGAGGCTGAATCGTTTTCTCGACGGATTATGCGGTATTGCAGGTGGAGGTACGCGATTGACTGTTTGAACAGTGTCGTGAATGTTGGGGTAACGGGTTTGATGGATTGACAGAGTTACAGGATTTGAAAAACATTAGTTTTGACGATAATTTGAAATGTGTACGATAGGTTATGTTATTTTTCTCTCGTGTATGCATGGATTTTGCGTGAGACCGTGAAGTTTGTGTATTGGGTGAGAATTGTTATAGTCTGATTGTTTATTTGATCGACTGTTGGTGATATCTTAAAGTTTATATAAAATTTATAAGCATCTATCACAGATTAACATGTGTTGCATGGCTGTCTGATGCTCGTTGACTAATTTGTTAAAATTGTTGTTTGTATTCATATTACATACTGCAATAAATAATTACTTGACTATTTTAATTGTACACATGTTTATTTATATTATCTGATAAGGTTAAATGTTTGGTTTCAAAGAAAAAGCTTTCACATATCTATTTTTGTTAGAAGTTTTCATTTTTTGTATAAAATGTGAATCATTGAAATTCAATTAGTTTACTACTTTATTTACATAAAAAATCAAATATTTTCTTTTAAAGAACATAATTTTTATTTTTATAGTAGTTATAAAAAAAAGACTTGAATTATTTCATGTACTAATAATAGTTCTTATGAAGAGTATGTTCAAAGTAAAATGTTAGTGTGTTAAATTTTATAAGTAGTTGATGACATGCTTAAAACAGAAGAGAAAGAATACATCATAAAAACTTTAAAAAATAGGCATACTTAACTAATTAAGAAAACAAAAATTTCTTTTTCAGTTTGTGTGTACAAAAAGACAGAACTGATTAGACAAAAATGGCAACTTTAGCTGAACAAGCATCAAAGCTACTGGATTTCAACCAAAAATTGGATATCACTCTCCTCGACAATATTGTAGGATGTATGTACAGTGGAATTGGGGAACAACAGAGGGTGGCACAAGAAGTCTTGACGACTCTTAAAGAACATCCAGATGCATGGACACGGGTTGATACAATTTTAGAATATTCACAGGTAATTTATAAGATATATTTAAATGTACCATTACATTCATTTTAACACTTTCAATAATAGTAATAAATAAAACTAATTATCACAGAATCAACAAACAAAATATTATGCACTACAAATTTTGGAGCAAGTAATAAAAACACGATGGAAAGTTTTGCCGAGAAATCAATGTGAGGGAATTAAGAAGTACATTGTAGGCTTGATTATTAAGACAAGCAGTGACCCTGAAACACTAAGGGCTTCCAAAGTTTATCTCAATAAATTAAATATGATTCTGGTTCAGGTAAATTAATTTTCATTAAGAATAAAATAATTATAATGAAGTTCTACATATTTACTTATAAATAATTTATTTTTATAGGTCTTAAAACGAGAATGGCCAAAGAATTGGGAATCTTTTATTGGTGATATTGTGGGTGCCAGTAAAACCAATGAGAGCCTTTGTCAAAACAATATGGCTATTTTAAAACTTTTGTCCGAGGAAGTGTTTGATTTTTCTAGTGGGCAAATGACCCAAACGAAGGCTAAGCATTTAAAAGACACCATGTGCAGTGAATTCTCACAAATTTTTCAACTATGTCAATTTGTCATGGAAAATTCTCAAAATGTTCTATTAATAGGTGTTACATTGGAAACTCTTTTGAGATTTTTAAATTGGATTCCTCTGGGGTACATTTTTGAAACCAAACTAATCACCACATTGATATACAAAGTAAGTTATTTCTAAAAAAAAAATATATATATATATATTTACACTTAGAAAATATTAATAAATTTAATTATTATTAATTCGTTAATTCTTTTTTGCAGTTTTTAAATGTTCCAATATTCAGAAATATTACACTGAAATGCTTAACTGAAATTGCTGCAGTGACTGTGCTGTTCAACTATGATGATATGTTTGTTGTGTTATTTGCAAACACAATGCAACAATTAGAGCAGATGTTGCCTTTGGAAACCAACATTCGTGAAGCATATGCAGTAGGCCAGGATCAGGAACAAAATTTCATTCAAAATCTTGCCATGTTCTTGTGCACATTCTTGAAGGAACACGGAGCTCTAGTGGAAAAGAAACAGTTAAATGACACATTACTTAGGGCATTACATTATTTAGTGTTGATTTCTGAAGTCGAAGAAGTTGAAATTTTCAAAATCTGTTTGGAGTATTGGAATGGACTTGCCTCTGAACTTTACAGAGAAAACCCATTTGTATCACCCTCACCCATGTTCATGAACAAAAATAATCTTATTTCTGTACCGCCAAGAAGACTGTTCTATTCTCAAGTTCTGACTAAAGTGCGTTACATTATGATTAGTAGAATGGCAAAACCAGAAGAAGTGCTTGTTGTTGAAAATGAAAATGGCGAAGTTGTAAGAGAATTTATGAAAGATACTGACTCAATCAATTTGTATAAAAACATGAGAGAAACTTTAGTATATTTGACTCATCTTGATTATGTTGATACTGAGCGGGTTATGACTCAGAAATTGCAGAATCAAGTTAATGGTTCTGAATGGTCTTGGAAAAATCTAAATACAGTAAGTTCTTAATTCAGAAAACCTTTTTTCATATTGATAAAAAATATATATTTTTTATTTATCAATCAATTTTTTTCAGCTATGCTGGGCAATAGGTAGTATTTCTGGTGCAATGCATGAAGAAGATGAGAAAAGATTTTTAGTCACAGTTATCAAAGATTTACTTGGATTATGTGAACAGAAGAAGGGCAAAGATAATAAAGCTATCATTGCAAGTAATATTATGTACGTTGTTGGTCAATATCCACGATTTTTGAGGGCACACTGGAAATTTTTAAAAACAGTTGTCAACAAACTTTTTGAGTTTATGCACGGTAAGAATATTTTACCATCAATTGATTACCATAAATTCACATTTCTTAAGCTTATTATTAACCGCAACATGAAAAATAATTTTTCAGAAACTCACGAGGGCGTGCAGGATATGGCTTGTGATACTTTCATCAAGATTGCTTTAAAATGTCGTCGACATTTCGTAACTATGCAAATTGGTGAAGCTATGCCATTCATTGAAGAAATATTGTCTACAATTAGCAGTATCATTTGTGATCTACAAACACAACAGGTGCACACCTTTTATGAAGCAGTGGGATATATGATTAATGCACAAGTAGATTCTCTTGTGCAAGAGCATTTAATAGAAAAATACATGCTTCTTCCTAACCAAGTTTGGGATGATATCATTAGCCAAGCAGCAAAGGTAATTATTTATAAAATACAAAGTGTCTTCAAAAATTAAAAAGTATTCCAAAACTTATGCCTATATTATTTTTTGTTTAGAATGTCGAAGTGCTAAAGGATCAAGAAGCTGTAAAACAGCTGGCCAGCATTCTTAAAACAAATGTGAGAGCATGTAAAGCTCTTGGACATCCTTATGTGATGCAATTGGGAAGAATATACTTAGATATGTTAAATGTGTATAAGGTAATTATTCTTTTAAATTCTATGCCTATTTTTATTTTTCTGTATTAAAAACATTATTTTGATCGTAGGTAATGAGTGAAAACATAACTGCTGCTATAAATTTAAATGGGGAAATCGTGATGAAACAACCATTAATTAAAAGCATGAGAGTTGTGAAAAAGGAAACACTGAAGCTGATAGCAGATTGGATCAATAGATCTAACGATCATCAAATGGTATGAGAAATTTGTTACAAATTAAAGTAATTTAAGTTTATATTTATAATAATAATTTATCTTCGTAATTTGGTTTCAGGTATTGGAAAATTTTATACCCCCGTTACTGGATGCTGTGTTGTTAGATTATCAAAAAACAGATATTCCTTGTGCCAGAGAGCCCGAAGTGCTCAGTGCAATGGCAACAATTGTGAATAAACTTGAAGGTGATATCACCAGCGAGGTGCCGAAGATTTTCGATGCCGTGTTCAAAGTCACCTTAGACATGATCAATAAAGACTTTGAGGAGTTCCCGGAACACAGGACGAACTTCTTCTTACTATTACAGGTAATGATCCTTAAAACAAACGATCACTATCTATAAGTATATAACGGCCAGCATTCAATGGATTGGATATTTTATGTGCTTATAACTAAAAGTTTACAAATCAATAGCTTTCAAAAATATACATTCACAAAATTTATTTGGTTACAGGCAGTGAATGTGCATTGTTTCCCTGCGTGTCTCTCAATTCAACCAGTACAATTTAAATTAGTGCTTGATTCTGTAATTTGGGCTTTTAAACATACTATGAGGAACGTTGCGGATACAGGCTTGCATATTCTTTATCAACTATTCAGAAATATGGAAAAACACGAGGAGGCTGCTCAAAGTTTCTATCAAACGTACTTCACAGACATTCTTCAACACATATTCAGCGTTGTGACAGATTCATCACATACAGCTGGTAAATTTCAGCACATTTTTTTTATTTTTCAATTTTACTTTATATTCCGAATTTTCAATGCATTTATTTTGAAAACAGGTCTGACGATGCACGCGACTATTTTGGCATACATGTTTACCCTAGTTGAATTAGGGAGAATAAAAGTGCCACTGGGACCCATGCCCGACAACACTTTGTATGTCCAGGAGTTTGTAGCGAGGTTACTCAAAGCAGCATTCCCTCACTTAACGGATAATCAAATTAAGATTACAGTACAAGGTCTCTTCAATCTCAATCAGGATATCCCAGCTTTCAAGGAACACTTAAGGGACTTCCTCGTTCAAATTAGGGTGAGTACTCTTTCGAATTATTATTGGTTTTTAAAGCAAAATATTATTTGTATTTTTATTAGGTATTAACAAATAATTATCAACTAATAAACAATTTTTTATTAGGAGTACACGGGCGAAGATGATTCTGATTTGTATTTGGAAGAACGAGAGAGTTCTCTTCGACAAGCTCAAGAAGAGAAGAGGCGACAGCAAATGGCCGTACCCGGCATTATTAATCCTCACGAAATGCCAGAAGAAATGCAGGACTGAACAATCCACCAACGAGCCCCTAACAATTTTTTCTGCACATCAGAACAAATGACGCTCTGCTGTAGGTACTATCGTTTTCCTTTGCCTGCAACCAATCCTACCGCCACTATCGAGTACGCGAACCTACGACACAGGACACACGTTTATAAAAAGACAAGAAACTAAAAGAAAAAAAAAAAAAAAAAAACGACGAGTGTAAAATATAACGGTTTGCCGATTGTTACGAGGGTAAAACCAATAAACGCGATGACTGTTTGTTTATCTGTTATAGGATTTTAAAAATGAAAATGGAATTTTTGTTGTGGGTAAAAATGTGGAATGCCTGCTTGGCGATGCTATTTCGTGTACGATTACGGTTAAACTACGTTTCTTACTTGGGAATGATAGTTTGCAAGAGATGCGTAAGGTAGACGAATAATAAAAATATTGAAAAAAGAGTCTAATGTTATTCTGTGAGACTATGAGCGTGTTGAGATGTTGTGTCTGCGCGTGCGAGAGATTATTTGACTTTTTGTTCAAAATACGTCAAGTCCCCCCGATTACGACACAAGGCAGCTTCAACGTTGAACTTTCTATTACTAAACAAACTGCTACTCTGTTACGCTGAAGTGAAATGTGCAACAAGTGCGATAGCCAAAAATGCACATTTTTCTTCTTGCTTATTGTTACAAATACAGACTTTTAAAATGTGTCGAGACAAGTATGGCTTCTGAATGTGTAAGCGTGAGTGAAAGAACATCATAGTAAGAAAGACCAAGTGCATTAAATGGGATCGCCGTAGCAGGGTTTTAAGCGATATAAATGTGCTAGACGAATATGTGTGTTTTTATCCGAGTGAAGTTGTATTATAGTATTAATATTACAGTTACTTATATTACTGCGAGATTTGAATCGGCACTTTGTAAATTAAAAACAGGTGATTGCAAATTATTGTTGATGTTTTGAGGGATTACCTTACCCCATGTTCGATGAAATAATAAAATACTGTTTAGAGGCCTTCAGCACTAAACAAATACAATTTTTAAAGTACATTTAGTTACGATTAAAGCATTTTTATTTGACTCACACGGTTCACAAGTTTTGAGAGAAATAGTCTAAAAATATGATTTCCAAAGCTAACAATTTAAAGATAAGTTGTGTTCCACTCTTTAAAAATAATGTCTTAATTTATTCGTGTAAATCTGGGACCATTACGTCGCTCAGTCTATATTACTTGAAAAAAGTATATAATACCTTCTTCACTCAAGGAAGAGCATACGTAATTGTTTTTGCATTTCAACTTGAAGTCACATTAAAATTTTGAAAAATCAAAAATTATTTTTTTTTTATTTGGAAAAATCGCTGAATATTCTATACAAAATGTGCATAATTTAGTTTTTATTATTTGTGTGACAAATACTATAAGGTAACGTAGGAATATCACTAAAGGGTATATACTTTTGTATGCATCGATTGTTTAGTTAGTTTGTTTAATAGTATCCTTGAATGTCTAAATATCACTATACTTGTAAAAAGCCATGAAAAAAACTGATTTTTCAAAATTTTATCATTTCTATATCTTAGTCAATTTATTTTCTAATTCAAATGTGCATCGCTGGCGTACGCGTTTGAGGAAATTACCTTAAAGAAACAAACTACAAAAGTGACAAAAAGCAACTGAAATCCAAATGATTTTTGGAGAGAGAAAGAGCGAAAGAGAAAAAGCGAGCATGAGCAGAGCGAGGTTTCGAATGATCATAATCGAGTGGATTGAAGTGTGTAGGTAGGCAGGAATCTAGAAATATTTTCTACAAATAAACACGTGAATCCTTTTTATAAAGTCATAGAAAATAATAACGTGAAGTAAGTACCCTTAATGGATATCTCGTCATCGTAGAACTCTTTTCAAATCGTGTGAGTTGTATCAAAATAATAAAAAGAAACTGAATAATTATCAACGAACAGGATTGAAAGACAATTCGTTAATCGATTTAACGCAAGACGATGACACAACGGGCAAGGGTTGCGAAGCTGTAGAAGAGATAACGGATGAGCATGAGGAATGCAAGTGCGAGAATGAGTTAATGTGAACGGAGAGTTATATAGCGAGGAGGTAAAGTGATATTGTAAATGCGATTCACTTGTATGAGATGTTGAACGTAAAAGAATTGCGACTACATAGGGTAATTGTATAAAAAAAGATGTTTTTTGGCTAAATAAATGTGATATGATAAATTTGTAAACAAGCTGTCCAATGTATAAGTAAACAAACAAGTATGAATGGAGCATCATTTATACTATATTAAAGAGACATCGGAGGCAATACTTCTTTTACATTTTCGAATAACACGCCGCGAATGTATAGCGAGAGAGAGAGAGAGAAGGAGTGAAAGAAAAAACCGTTTAAAAATACTATCGAGTCAAGTTTCACGCAATGGAGTTTGAGGAGAGAAAAATTGAGGGATGTCTTTTAGAGATCGATCATTCAAAAAGGGTATTTACTGTCGATATTATATATCTTACGTGGTGAGTGGGACTTGACTATTTAAGCAGTCTACGCATGCCTCTAAAGAATAAGTGTAAGAAAACAAGAAGAAAAAAGTAATATTCTGAGTATAATAAGAGAGAAAGGAAAAAAAGGTAAAAAAAAACGATGCAAACGACATTATTATGGATTTGTGAATGCGAGCGTGTATAATTTGTGTACGTACCGTGGGCACGGAGAAAGAAGGGTAATGTAATGCGCGCGCGCGCCTTTATTTAGCCGGTGGTGGCTCTCGTCACCGGAGCCTCCTGGAGCCATTACGATGTCCCGTACCATGCGTCCCAGGACGTTGACTCCGGTAACTGAAGCGCTTCATCGGGTACACCCGTCGTCGTCGCAAGATGCAAAAGAACGAAAGGAACGTGAGAAAGCGTGAAAGAAGGAGAGAACTATGAATATCGATTGTGCGTCACTTTTTGATATGAAGCTGTATTTATTTGCAAATCAATACAACTATTATCGACAACGCATAAGTTTTATAATTTTTTCGTCTTGTTATTCGCACACACTTTTTTCAGTCTCTGCTGAAGTGTTAACGACGATGCTCTGAATATTCCAAACGAGTCGTTTACAATCGTTTGAAGGTATTCCGAGTGGAGTCGAGAGTTGCTTGAGCGAGTGAGTATTTAAATATTGGAAATTTATATTGTTTTTTTTTATTGCACTAATTTTATAACGTAGAATTTTAAGTGATAGATCAGGCTTCTCTATTACTTTATCAATTATAGCTTTTGTATCGTCTTTTCGAACACCGCGCGGGTTTCGAGTTCGTTTTTATAGTCTCACAATTTTTTCACTTCGTTCATCGCACTACTTATTATCATTTTTTCGTTCTTAGTTTCGGTAGTTTAACATGATTTTTAAGGAAACGGTATGTATATTGCCCGAGAAATAGATTGGAATCGCAGTAAATACGAGTTTTATATAACTATCTCGAGACTCGAGCTCCTAAATGTCGTTCGGTTGTTGTTCCCCGCTCACGGGAACTTGATATCATCACTTAAAAAAAAAAAAAAAAATACAAAAGAAAAAGAAAAGAAAATTTTACTTCGAATACACGTGTATGTACACATCATGAGCATCAATCGAAGATCTGAAGATTCGTCAAGGACGTCGAGAGTTTCGAGCATCAGCAGCCCCCCAAAAGAAAACTACATTAAACACGAGACGTTCGATATTGCAGACTGTTTCGAAGACGATTATCAACAAAAAATTAAAATTAATGATCGATGTCAGAAAGTAGATATCACAAGAGAAAAAAAAAATTAATGAATCACCGAGCAAGCGGCAGTAGACTATTAACAAAGTCCAGGATCGTGTGATAGTATATAGTTGTGGATTAGAGTACGTCGCGTCTGTCTGGGTGTGTGGATGTTTTAAGTGAAAAAAGCGTTCTATCAGTTATTCATTATAACGACAAAATATGTAAAGAGTTTAATAATACTTACTAATAAAATATAAAATATCACTGAATTTTACGTTATTCAAACACTTCATAATATTTATTTTATTTTTCTTTGCGATCATTATTATTATTTTGAATTATTAATTTTCATTTTAGCCATATTTTATTTTTAATCTATAAACAAAAATGCGTAGAGTAAATTTTATATTTTCCCACTTTTTTTATCGGAAGTAACACAAGTTTACTTTATCCGCGGGAACCGGATGTGGATTTTGATTTTAGCCGGTCTGCCGGTAAGCTGCACCTATTGCATTCTCTCGTTATGTAAGGTGTTTACATTCCACAGTACAGTTCTGCTTCAATTGTTGTTTGACAGCCATTTACCGTTAGGTACACGAGTAAAACATTAATTTTGTACGAAGAATAACATCAAATAGTGAAAGATTCGAGTAAATAAACCTACATAACAATACGTTTCCCGTCAGTGCATGAACCTAAGGAAGAACGAGAATCCTGAATATCTCCATCACCATGTCTAAGCTCACAATTGACGGTCCATCAAATTTTTTGCACAAAATCTATGTTAATGATCCACTTCTTTTCAAAAGTTACATAAATAAGAAAGTAACAATAACAACTGAAGACTCCAAAGTGCACACCGGCATCGTTTACACAGTTGATCCGGTTACGGAGAGGTTAGGATTTTGTTTTCTAATTTTTAGTCATACTGTTATACGATATAAATACTAAATGTTCATGTTTACCTATAGGTATTGTTATTTTAATTATTTAAAAAATATATTTCATTTAGTTTTGTTCTGCTGCTACCAAAGGAGGAAGAAGAAAAAATGGGTATGAAAATCATAATGGGGCCTGCAATCAAAAATTTAGAATGTTCTTCTGATAATGAAATTTACTTGCCTGAAATGTTTGTCCCTCCACCTATGAAACTATCAGAAGAAGAACTTATGAAAAGAAAAAAAGCAGTTATGAAATCATTATCAGAAAGTCGATTTCCTGTTATAGATGATAAAGGTGTTTTATGCATTGAAAATACTGTGCGAATCGAACCTCCTTATGGACCTGAAAACTGCATTTGCTTAAACAGCATTATATTGAATAGAATACAGACTCTTCTAAGTCGCATCTCAGATTAGAACATGTTTGTGGAAAGGATTAAATGTAAGTGAAATGCAGTTGGTTTTCTTTAATATTAATATATTCTACACAAGAATTTTTTCCTAATGCTAGTTACAAAAATAAACTTGTGTTAACATTAGGAATGTATGTACGTGCAGAGTGAAATCACATCTGGTGATTAAGATATGTTTACAATGTAGATGATATGAGGCTAGACATTTGTCAAGGCTTATGTATATGAAAAATGTTCTTTTTATAATTAATTGTTGCAAAAAGATTTGTGTACAATTTTGTGCGTGCTTAAAGTATGAATCATGTAAAATATAAATAACTATAATACATACAAATCAATTATTTCTTTTTATAAATAACGACAAAAGACATAGATTAACACACAATATAAAACAACAAGAAGATGATATGATCAATGCTGGTATTTCAGCAATTCATAAAAAATAAGTGCTGCAATGATGTAAGATATTTATTTAAATTTGATTTTTAATTATTTAAACTAATTTTCTAAGATTTCTATGCCAAAAGTTTATATTTCTAATTAGAGATAGATATTTTGCTTGAAATATAATTTAGTTTTGGAAATAGATTTAGGAATAAATCTTTAATAAAACGAGACTTTATAATATCAGAGTGACAATTTTCTAGTATTCGTAGTGTACTTGCTATTCAACAATTTCATACTGAGGCTCGAATTTTACTGGAATATCTATGTATATACATACTTTTCAAAATAGTCATATAAATATATATACAACTTTGGAGAAACAAGTTACATTATTGGATTTTTCATTAAAAATAGATTAGTTTTTAAACTTTTACTTAATCATAAACTTAGATAAAATATTCTATAATACAAGTGGAAGTCTATAAACCACATGGAATTTACACAGTAATAAACATTTTCATGACTTGATGAGTTAAAAATATAGAATATTTTGTAAAGAGATATTTATAAAAGACCGTAAATTATTAAAACGCAATAAGAGAGACGATCTACTGAAATGTTAATGCTATATCAATTTACTGCATCTAATATTTATGCAGTATCGCAAGGCAGCGTCAATTATAATGTACATATATAACGAGTGTTTTTCATCGTTTTTGAAAGATTTATCGATCTTTCGAGTTAGGATGCGCAGAGACTAAAAACGTGTTCAATTTTCAAAGTTAACCAGAAAACACTGAACTCAAAGTAGAATTCATGTATTCTATTAATTGAGTAGCAAACATATTTTAAGTTGTATCTTTACTTCTTCGATGTATACTTGGTCTGTTCAGGACTGTTCCTCTTGTGTATTATTATTAATGCCATATTTTTACATCACTTTACCATGAATCTTGCAAAAAGCTCTATTGAAATGACATCAATCTTAGTTTCGTCTGTAAGCGCATCGCGCAATCATTCCTGAAACGAATTTGAGGCGGTATCCAGCGCTTACTATTATCATTAGTAACAAGTTTAATTGCTTATAACGGCTTCTTAAGCTATGAGGTAGGTCATTCTGTTTCACTATCAGAATAATACTCTATTGGATTAGGATCACGTGGTTTTCTTGAGTATTTTAATCCCAGGGTATTGGCAATATCTTCTATATTTTTCAATACCTGAAAAAAACGATAAATTATTAAAATGTATATCATTGAGTAAAGACTTTGGATTTTATATTATTTAATGTGAGTTTATTATTTTATTTTTAATAAGTTTGAATATTTAGTAACACTCACATAATCAAGCTGTTCTTTTGTATGGGCAGCTGATAAGCAAAATCTTATTCTTCCTTCCATTAAGGGTGTTGCAGGAAAGCCAACTCCTACTGTTGCTATATTTCGCGTCGTTAGGGTTCGTACCACGGAGCTGTAATAAGTTGATGTTGTTACTTTTATGTTGTATTCAAATTATAGTCATGTACTTATGTTGCGAATCTTACCCAATTTTTGAAAAAAGATATACTAGCATAGGTACTACGGGTGAATCCTCATTTCCATAAATAATAACGCCGATTTGATTCAATCTACGTCTAAAATATCTTGTGTTTCTTGCCAGTTGCTTGGTTCGATTTCTACCAGCATCAGTACCATCTTCACCAGCAATAATTTTCATTGATGTAATGATTTGTTGAGCAATCGGAGGTGACATAGCTATTGCGTAAGTATGAGCATGGCTATATATTCTCAAATGGTTAACTAATTCCTAAAATTATGAACATTTAATTTATAATCCGTTTAAATGAAGGGAAGTTTTCGTAAAAAAGTAGAATACTTTTGTGCCTGCAATGTAACCACCAGCAGAACCAAAACTTTTGGTAAACGTTCCCATCAGGATGTCTATTTCACGCGGATCGATTCCATAATAATCGCACACTCCTCGTCCGTGTTTTCCCATTGCTCCGGTACTGTGCGCTTCATCCAAATAAAGATAGGCCTAATAATACAAAATTCATATTAAAGAATTAAAGAAACAAATCAGATATATATATATATATATATATA
>UXGD01005478.1:0-14366 GCA_900474315.1 Torymus auratus
ATTTTCGAAAATCGCAATATTAACTATTGGATTAATTGCCGTTAATTAGCCGTTAATTAGCCGTAAAGCTAAGAAATTTCCCGCTCTTCATTAAAAAAAAAAAACGGCGTGGTCCGCTAACTTGGTATCCAAAACCCTAAAAAAAACCATCCCATAAAAAATGAGGGTTTCCGTTGGGAGGAAATTGTTTACAAACTTTCTACAACGTTATTACATAGCATTACCGTTCACCAACATCGACAAACTAATTTGTGCGCGCGCGCGCCTGCGCGTCAAGCCAACTCGAGCACTCTCGCATGATTTTTGGCAGCGATAATAACTCAAATTGTAATCCAACTAAACGCGCGCGCTATGCTTTTCCAAACTAATAGCCCGCCTCGCTTCAACGATGTAAATCTACTTTCCTCGCTTTATCAACTTTCCCACTCGCGCGTACGCGCCTGTAATTTTCACAACATTCTCTCTGCAATATCTGCAATACCTGCAACAACAACAACACTAAACTCGCGTGGCGACGAGGTACAATTTAATACCCCATTTTTTAATCAGCTAACGATCCGCTTAATTAAATTCCCATTCTTCCTCCGGCGACGACGAATTCCGCGCGCGGCTTTATAATTCGCTAACGCGCGCGCGCACTGGCCTTTTATGCGTCACCCTCAATTATCACGAATTCGAGCTGCTGCTGTTGCTGCTGCTTCTTGGAAAACAATTTCTCGCGACGATGTCCTCGTTATCTCGGAATAATTATTTCGCGCGCGCGCGCAAAGAGCTATAAAAATGAAGGAAGCCCGTAAAGCTCGGTCGGTCGTTATTAGTAATGACCACAATGGGGAGCTGTTCCATTTCGCTGGACGTCGATGAGGTGGAGGAGGAGGGAAGAGAGAGAGATGTCAATCGATACGGAAGGTTGCCGAAGAAGGACGATGACAAAGGAATTATTTCGGTCGGGATGTGTATTGTGACGGTTGACTGGGTGATCTGCTTTCGGGGTGTGCAAGGGTGTGTGTGTGCAGATTGATTGATGTAGAATAGGGTATAGGTATTGAATGGTACCTCGTAGTATCTAATAATTGTGTTAAGGTGCTTATTATATTATTCCATGCGTTTATTCTCGTATGAGTAATTTTGTCGGCTGGGAGGAATAAGGTTCCATCTCTACGACACGCTGAAAAAGGTTCCATGTCAGACATAATTTTTTTTATCAAAATTTACGTTAGCAATGTATAAACGAAATTACTCGAGTAAAATAGTATTATAAGAGTTTTAAAAATCATAAAAGATCATAAGCGGTAAAAAGTTTAAGGATAATAATTAGATTAAATAAAAAATGTTAAGACTTCTGAAATGGAACTTTTATCAGCGGGTCGACGAAATGGAACTTTACTCGTTCAAGCCGACGATTTATAAGTACTTGGACTTTAGCATTTCTTTTGTCTTGATTTATATCAAGACTTATGCTTATAAAATACATAACATGTATAGGTGAACACAATTTGTAATTTATTATAGATTTTTCCAAGCATTGCCATGTTTATCTTACAAGAAAGTAATTTGGTATGAGAAAGCAAATCTTTTTCTGCAGAGATAGAAAATTTATGACAAATCGATGAAATTTTAATGTTTGTTACTACCAATTTTATTTTCCTTTATCGAACTCTCAAGAATGCCGCGGTATCGATTGCCTCTTTTATAACGAGCGTGTCAATACCTTTTTTAAATTTATATTCTGCACTACGAACCTATTATGGGTTCTTATTGCCCACGGCGTTTCTCGTTTATCGTTTCCAGGAAACTGATAATACTTCTCGCTCGGGCATTTATTGTACTTTTTCACTATGGATTTTCGAAAATACGAGTTGTTATTTAAGAGAAGAAGTGACTTTGAATGAAACAACCTAGCCCTCTAAAGTAAACATACAGTTTGAATATTCTAAAAAACAATACGATCATTTTTTCAAATTTTGCATAGAATAATAATGTTTTACTCAAATTTATACTTTTATTAAACAAACCTTTTTCTAAATCCTCCTTTTTCCCTAATAAAATACTTGAAAAACAAACTGCACTAACGTAATACATTCCCAACCATATATAAAAAGCTTTCCAATCAGTGCGAAAAACCTTTCATCAAATTATTGATTTACACAAACAGAAGCCCACAGACTAAACCAATATTCTAAAAAACATTAAACGTCAAATAAACAAACTCGAATAATCAAACACTGCGCATCCCGAACAACGGCAAATTGATCCTCCAATACTGCGCCATCAATACGTGTCTATAGTTAAAAAATTCCCAGAATTAATTTGATTGGATACCTTTCCCCTCTCCTCTCGCTCTCTCTCTTTCTCGCTCTTCCTACCTCTGTGAGAGATCTGCTCGTGCGGAAGCTCACAGCCCGTGTTAATTTAATGAATACAGTTACCAGCGAATAAACTCGCTCGCGAGAAAAGGCTTGAAAATGCGCCGAGAGCTAGCATGCGCGCGCGCGTTGAACTTTCGCATGAATTTTTCAATGTTACGCGCGCGCGCGGCTGGAGAGGAGAATCGACTTTATTTCGTCGTTTTCTACAAATATCTGCGGGGATAGCGCGTAGCGAGGTAGCAGAGGTGTATTGAAGGAGAGGGAGAGAGATAGAAGGGAAAAGCGAGGATACTCGTACGGGATGGAGACGATTGAGTTGGAATGCGTGCGTGTCTCGCGCAACGCGTCTCTGCGCCGGCTTGCCTTTTGTACGTTTTAAGGGGCTTTGAAAAATTTTTCTCGTTCCGTTCGAAAGTGCAAAATTCTTTCGGTCTTTTATATCGTTTCCCTCTTTTTTTTAGTAGCGGAGTAAACTTTGTAGATTAGGTTTATTTCAATAAAATAAAATCAGTGTTCAAATATTTATTTATAATCGGCATTTAATTTCTTTATATCAGTCGATAATATAAACATAAATAATTATGTTTTTACATTATTTATGTTGCTTTGGTCTCATGATATTTTTTTATTTTTTGCTTTCTCAAAGAAAAAACCTTGTAACGGTGAAAAATTTGGCATCAAAGATTTTGATGAATTTCGATGTTTTTGAGGTTCCTGAGTCAGAATAATAGGGTTTAAAAAAATGTTATGTATGTGTGTATGTATGTATGTATGGACGTATGTATGTGCCTATGTGTGAAACCAAATTTTGTCCCCGTCATAACTCTTGAACGGATGGACGGAATTAGCTCAACTTTCGCATGCACCCGGATCACGGATTCGGCTAAAGCTTTGGGATTGATTTTTAGATATAGAAATATGAAGAAAGCTGCAATATTAGACCCTAACGTTAAAAAACGGAAGGTCTGGGCAGTTTAAGGTTTATTTTGAAAAAAGTCTTGAAAAAATCTTTTCTTAAAACGGCAACTATTTAACTTTAGAATATCTTAAATATCTCGAAAACGAGCTTTCATTTGCTTTAAGGATTAAAAAATATCGACTCCTTACAAAGTTATGAACGTTTAAAGTTGAGCATCAAAAACGGACTGTTTAATCCCTCAAATTCACTATTCGACTACCTGCGTACTTTGGTGCACTTTTGCTCAAGTATTATTAATTAGTATTTATACTCAATTTTAAACGTTCAATAACTTTGGAAGGAATCAACATTTTTTAATCCTTAAAAAAGCAACTGAGAGCTCGTTTTCTCTAGGTTTATTTTCTCTACTTGAAATAATAATTAAGATATTCTAAAGTTAAATAGTTGCCGTTTTAAGAAAACGTTTTTTTTTCCAAGACTTTTTTCAAAATAAAGCTAAATGTGCCCAGAACTTTGTTTTTTTGAGCGTTAGGGTCTAATATTGCAGCTTCCTTCATATTTCTATATCCATAATATGTTTTCGAAGATAGTTTCAAACCAGAAAACTTTTTTTAAATTCATAAGTTTACTTTTGTATATTGTAAAGTATCTATTTTTCAAGGTACCAAATTTTACAAACCTATAAATATGTTAACTGAAATCTTTTTTCCACGAAAATCGCATTACACGTGTACAATAAAAAATCAATATATTTGATGATATTCGTTAATTGTAACTAAAAAGAACTTTCCAGTTATAATTTAGTTTGACTTTTAAGGTAGTAGTCATGTTAATTCAAAGGGTTTTATTGTTTAATTTGTATCACAACAAAGTATTGTTAAACGTATTTTTCGGCTGCTAATTGGCCAGCGTATCTAGCTAATTTTATGTATTGGTGAAGCCCGCTGTAAATGAACGACAATAAAAACAAAACAACAAGCACGCATAACACGCGTCATTTCCAGTATACATAAAACCGTTCGCGTTCCCGAAAAATTACGATTCGAAAAGAGGGCTAAATCAGTTTTAACCTTAAATATCTCTGAAATTCATAAACGAATTCTTTTACCCTAAGAACACATCAATAATATACAAACTCTACTTTCAATTCAAATTTTTACAAATTATAGCTATTTATATTCTGCATCATCATGCATTTTCTCGAAGAAATTGACCATTTAGTATGTGAGTTATAAGCTTTAAAAAAAAAATTTGTATGCTCGAACGTTACCCATCCGATTAAAAAATCCGATTGTGGAAATAATTCGAAAATAAATTTTTCGAAAATAAAAAATTCGACATAAAACAAAAACGAATCAGTGAATCATAAAAAATTATTTTCCTCCCCAATTCGAAATAGGAAAACAAAACAAAAAAAAATGATATCCACACTGAGAGAACTTCGGGGTCGAAGTCGTACTTACAATTAGATACTTGCAGCAGACGCACCGTTGTTTCGCGCAGCAGTTTTACTAAATTTAGGGAAGCTGGTTCCCTAAACGGCGACACGTCTGTTGTCTTTTTTTAAGCTGAAAATTTCATATTATGTTTAAAAGCTTGTTAACACTACTAGAAATGTTTAAAATATTTAAATTACCTTTAAGGAAGATATCAATTGAAGAATTCTTTATTTTCGTAAAAGTATAGATATTTTCATTTACAATCCCATACAAACTGAAATTAGTATTTAGTCATAACACTTTACTATTTTAAAAATTATACACTAAAAAATGATGCCATCACAACATACCGATCAATTATGACCACTTAATAATACTTAATTTAATCCTCTTTCAACCGTGTAACATTACATTTTAACCTCTTGCTCTAATTTGCTCGTCAACTCGTTTTCATTACGAACTAATCAGACAGAATTTCATTACACGCGACAGTAATTATTACACTCCTCCACGTCACCAGTATCGCCCACCTACCCTTTTCGCACATACACGTACGTCTATACGCGTGGCAAAGACTCGCACGCGCGCGACTCTCTCTCTCTCTCTCGTCATTTAGCAGCGATCCCCGCGCGTCTTAAATAGCAGCGCTAAACGGGCGAGTTTGAAAGCGCGATACTCTGGCGCTACACAGTGGCAATTAAGCGGCGCGCGTGCGATGCAGTTGACGCGCCGCACGATTTAATTACCGAGTGATTAATGAGACTTGCGAGACGCGACGCTGTGTAAAAACAGAGAACGGAGGTGGATGGTTTTGAAGGGAGAAGTGTAGGGATGCTTGCTCGGTCGGAAAAGTGTGCTAATATGTATATATATATGTATGTATATGGACGCGGGGTGTTGCAGAGATGGAGTGAAAAATTAGTGAGGGCGTCTGGGAAAGTTTTTCGGCAGGGAAACGAGGAGTTTAATGTAGGGTAAGTCAGCAAGTGTATAAACGAGGTGCTGTTTAGGTGGTTTTAGGGGGATTTGGTGTCGTTTGATGGGGTGATAGAAACGAGCGAAGCGATGACGAAGTGAATTAAATGGGGTTTTATTTGGTGGGAAAATCGGTTTATTCAGTTTCTAGATTTTGGGACGGTGAATTAAATCTGTTTGCTGTAGCTGTACTTATCATAATTTATTTTACGTAAACAAACTATGATGAATACAAAACTAATTGAATTCCATGTGTAATCAATCAACAATTCTATAGTACGACCTTATACCTCGGCTCTGTTGTCTAACGCTAAAGCTTCTTGAAGGAGGTGTGTCCAATAATAGTTTCCGTCAGGATGTTGATCGAGGGTCCCTCGATCACGCGGCGATTATGCAGATGTGCCGGCTTGATTGTCGGTAATCGTCCCCTGGGTACGCCAGGACAGAGAGATAGAGAGGTGGCGCATGTAAGGATATGCATGATTAGGACGACATCGTGTATCCAGCCATTACTGACGGCTCTGTTCGCGATTACAGCTTCGAGAGTCTGTTTGCGTAACGGGGAGTCACTCTTGTCTCTTATGAAATCTAATCAGCTTGGAATATCAGGGAATTCGTTTGTAGTGTATTTATAATTCGTAACATGTCTGTAATGAGTAGAATTTTTGTCATTTTATACGAAACAAGCAAGTACAATAACAAGTGCAGTTTTGTGAAACTGTGTTCAGTTATCTCCTCGTATCTCAAGTTAATTCTTAGCTGCCTAATTTTATCCTTCTACCATAATCTCTAAGAAAATGTAAGCTTCAACGGGTCCAAATAGTTTCTCTCGATACAATTAAATTACAATTAAACTACTTTCTAGAAAAAAAAATACGTTGTCAGCCGTAACAAATCCTTTCCATGTTATTCCAATAAAGTAAATAAAGTTATATCTGCGTACAAACACTACGCATCAATAGCTCCGTTTCAGCATCCGAAATATCACCCCAACCACTAACTTTCCTCACCATGTCCCCACAACGACCAAACAGCCACCGCATCCATCCGCGCGCGCCAAAACGCAAACAGTGCACACGCGCACTGCACCGCACCAAACATCATCATATATACCGCGCGGGCCACAGCGCAGCAATCACCGCAACGCGCGCTCATCGATTAACAATTACTCTCGGCTCTATACCCTTCTCTCCTCGCTTTCTCTCGCCGGTAAACAACCTACGGGATTGTTTGCGAGGGAACAAGAGCGAGAGCCCCGTAACTCGCAGCGTCCGGCGCGAACAAAGTGCGAGGGACTAACTCCGTCTTGGAGAGGCTGCCGTCAAGTGAGTATAGGGGGTGATATGATCTGGAATGGAGAAGGGTGGAATAGAAGGGGAGCAAAGTGTGGAGGGTGTGGAGGTGATGAAGATGGTGAGGTGGATGAGTTGAGTGGTTACGGGGGGGTTCAAGAGGCTGTTCATTTGTCTCAATCGGGTAGTTTTGGCAAAACATTGTTTTGTCTGTAGATGAAACGTAGTCGAGTGAACCCAACGATTTTGGCACTGAGATTTTTGTTGAATATTTATAAATTTTTGGAATAAAGTTTTTGAAATTACTGTATTACTTTTTGGTTTTAACTATTGTTTTTGTTTCAATAAATGAATCTAATGGTTATGCTGTCGAGTGGTTAGGGTTAGAAGGACACTATACGAATATGAGAGGATCTGTTACTCAATTTTTGGGTAACCTTCTTATACAATTCATGTTAACTAACGTTTTGCATAAGGCAACGAATTTTTAATTAATCCCGATCCTATCTTTTAATACCAAAACTCTGATATGCTTCAAGCTAATTCTCGAAGAATCCATAGTATTCCACACCACCCCAACGCATTAAATCAAAATCAGATATTCAATTCCTAATTTCCCTTCTGAAATACTCCTTCACCTCTCCGCGAATCTCCGTGCGATGCCTTGAAATTCCTCAAAATCAATAGCCGAGCGAACTGAAATATTCGGTATAAACCTCCTAGAAACTAAATAAGTCGAAAGGATCTTCCATCTTCAGCAGCATCGCTCCGATATAAAATGTCACAACCATACTCGCAGCATTAAAATTCCTGTTACAAGACTATACACCACAACAAAGCTTTATAACGATCTCAAAAAACTTCATCTCCTCGATATATATAACGAAGATCCCCTCTCTCTCTCTCTTTCTGTCTCAAAGCCCATTACAAAGCCGTGATGCGCGCGACGGCGCTAAACTTTAAGCCCCGCGCGCGTGGCCGCGTAAGTTTAATGAGTTCCGCGACTGTGTGGGATGAAAAGTCGCGTCGTTAACGAGCCTATTCACACGGAACGTTTTAATTTGACGTGAGGTAGGGGATGGCAGATATTTTTTCTTCTTCTTCGTCCTCCTCGAACCATTATTATTTTCCATTTCTTATGTACATCGGAAAGATAGAGGGAGGGAGGTACGAAAGTTCACCGAGTTGTCATGGAAATTCAGCAGTCAGGAGGTTGGAGAGGAGCAAGTGTTGCGTGGCTGAGGTGACAGGCAGTGCGACAGCGCGCCACCGCGTCAAAGTGTCGTACAGTTAAGTGTACCGCGAAGCGTGCTCGTGAATCGGTGCGTATTATGGTAGGGGTCGGTGGTGGTGCGAAATTTCCAGGTAAACCGAGTGTTGAACGCGGCGAGAGGGGGAGCAAAGGTATGGGACACGTACGTGCAGGTTAATTTTATTGAATTTGTTTTTGTTGGTATGGATTCGAATGGTCATTATTTTTAGTAGGAGAATTAATATATTTTGAAAAAAATGCGCGTACGATAATAATTGATCAATATAAATCGAATTACTCGTGTAACGTAATATAGCCACGTAACGGTAATGTAATATAATTTCCTGACTTATTGCATCGTATTACGATAATTACGATTACGTAAAACAATATTTGGGAATTATAAAATGCGATGAACATATTTACGTATACGTTAATAATAACATATCAATGTGGTGTATGAAGCGAGGACTACAATCGTTATGTATAATGTTCCCATCGCACTTCCTGACAATTGTTTCGTAAGTGGTTCAAATTTCACACAATTTAAACTTGCATCAAACAAATACCATTTCTGATTGGAAAAGTTCCATCGAATCGATTTAAACAAATTTCTGAAGTAATGAATTGTCCACCCAATCATCGAGAAGCGAGAAAGATAATCAAGAACTTCTCGGTCTTTCGAAGATATCCACTTTCTTTCTCCTCGCCAAAATATGCGCAGTCTGTTTAGTTTACCAAGTCAGCGACGACCGGAAAAAAATCTTTTGATCCCACGGGCAACGGCGAAATCGATGCTGCAGGGCTGATTGCATCATGGACGTGCGCTCGTCGATATTCCTGATTGGAAACGGACTTTTCGGGAGCACGCCAGAATAAAGAAAAAGGGATAGCGGCGTGATTACAAACGGCTTCGACCGACACTTATATGTATACTGGGAGGCAAAAGTTCGTGGTGAGCGTGTGTATGAGAGAGGGTGAGAGAGGAAGAAAAAGAAAGAGGCTATCGAGGGTTCAATGGTGGTTCCATGAGTCCCTTTGACGTTTGGTCCATGAATGAGAGATGGTTGCTTTTTTGATAGGTGGTTGGATTTTCTTGAGGAATCAAGTTAGTATGTACTGGTAGTTGAGAATAGTTATACAAGATTAATGTTTACAAGGTACAAAAGATTTGTTAAAAGTGTATAATTAGAATTATTTTTATACAAAAAAATAATATAAAAATTTTGAAAAAATACTCTTGTTTTAATAATATACTTATTTGTTTGTAAAATCATATATTTAATATTATGTCGTTTTTCTGTTACAGGTGAGTTCTGGAAATGTTCGGCTTACCGAATTTATTTCAACACGTAAGTTATCCACCATTCAATACTACCTACCTTCTTACCTTGATACCACACTCTATAATGTAATGTTTACATCATACGAAAAGAATCCATTAAAAAAGCTACCTTTAAAGATCCAAATGTCATTACACAAGTTAAACGAATCAGACACACTTATTCACCCTGCTACTTGAACTTTGCTTCAAACCCAGTACTCTCCAGACCTCTCTTCCCCACCCCGTTGCTCTTCTAATCTCTCCAACCGACACCCACTCAATACCACAACCTTTCTCCCACTATCACTCCCACCACGTCATCTACTCTCAACTCTAAGACGGTAAATCTCGCCGATCCAGCGATATCCACCCTATAGGTACACAATGCCGGTGGCTTGATTAAAATTCAGACACCTGATTAATTACTCGCCACTACTACTACCACTAGTACAACCACGGCGATCATCAGTCGCCCACGCGCGTGCAAAACAAACAGAGAGGACTGGGTATAGGTAGGTACAGCACATAGGACGGGCGAGTGGGCGGGATGCGTTTACTTAATTACGCTAAACGCTGCCGGGGGACGACAACCGCTGGCGTGAGTTTACCAGAGGTCGTTGGATGCGCCCGCAGCGTCGCGTTTCTTATTATGAGAGGGGTGTCAGTGGTAGGTTGTTGTGAGGGATGGGTGCTATTAAGAATTGTCCCTTCTTTTTCCTAGGTGCTCGTGTAAGTGGTGAATTTTTAGGGACAAGACTATGTTATTCCATGTACATGGAAGTCATTTTTATATTTCTCTGAAAATTCGTAGATATTTGGATATATTTGTACAAGGGCACCTTAGAATGATCCATGTCCTTCGATAATTTAAGTTGCTAAAAGTTTCCGAGACAATCAAATTTTACAAACATGGTTTTATATATTACCGCTTCCCCTCCCTTCAATTATATTTGACCACTTTTCATTCAGCAGAGTACAAACTAAGTTTTCTACTCTTGCAAACATAAAAATCGTGTCTTCCGATTAACATTTTAATAACGCGCGCGATATCGTAAAAATCCAAATACAAGGTCAGACGTTCAATAAAATTTGGCGTTATAAAAGAATAATAACTCCCTCTGTTCATACTTCGTTCACTAACGCCCCTCGAAAAAACCCATAACAACCATCATCATCCTCGATCGATAACCAACTCCATCGGCCATTTAATCTCAACAAAATACATTCCTCCCCAAAAACCGTTTACGACCTCGTTAAAATTCACCATCACCCCCTTCTCTCTCCTTTCCGGAACCGCGAAACGACGCATAAGCACCACACACATACGTGCGTGTGTCTCTTTTATCCCCGCGGGGAGCGCGCGAGCGAGAAATTGAATCGAAAGTTCGCGGCCCCAGGGACTTGTAAGCGCACGCGCGGGAGAAGAGGGAGAGAGAGAGTGGATGGATGTGTGTGTATATACGTATAGCTAAGCGAGTGGTGGTAACGCTATTTTCGACGGGTGATTTGGCGGACCAGGGTACGGCTAATGGGGTTACGATGAGCGCTGCGAATACTCCGACGTCTTTTCGGGGATCGCTTATACCGCGGCTGGGGAGTACAAGTTTGAGGGTAAGTTCTTTAGGCTGCTTGGCGGAGAAGTTGAGCAGGCCACGAGGAGTTTCGTTTCCGGGTTCGGTGTGGGAGGACAGGAAGCGTTCGATGTTTTGGTCGTTGGGAATATATATTTTTTTTCTTCTTTCCTTTTTTACGGAGAGTGTGGGAGTTGTTCGATGGTCGATTGAAATGGTCTGCTACTGGCTCTGGACTTTCGGTGAATCGGCGAAAAGTTTTTGAGGAACCGTTCGAGAAAGCTCTTTGCTCGTAAAACACGTATAAAGAGATGTTGGAATAGGGTGAAATTGCATAAGTACGTCTCTTTTTAATGCTAGTAGCGGATATATCTTTCGATTGTCCAAAGTATCCACTACATAGACTATATTACTAAAATTATATAAAGATAAAAAAACTCAATTATATTATGAAAGAAATCAGTCTTTAGTCTTAGGAAAAGCTCTATAGTTTTTTCCGTCTGATTAGATATTTGATGTGTAAGAAATTAAACTTTTTATTATGAACTTTCTCAGTTATTTATACGTATAATATGAAGAAAGGGCAGCAAAAACATACTTGAGAAATAAAATAAAACCGCGGGTAGAGCGCATTAATACGTTTGAGGATCGGAGACAACGTTCGCGGTGATGTCTTAGCGATGTTGCGAAAAGAGGATTGAAAAGTACGGGTATTTACGTTGAGAACTTGCGAGTTGGTCGCTCCTTGATAGGATTGCATCGAGTAGACAAATGGAAAAAGGTCGCTTAATAGAGGTACTTATAGAGCATACTTGAATAAATGTAATAAAAAAATATCTTCCCGATGTAATGTTGAAAGTATATATCGGCTAAGAGACAGTCCGATGATTTGCTCATAATTTTCTTAACATTTTATCTAATAAATCGTTGGCGTGCGTAATTATACTTATAGTACTACCGAGTTTCGTATTATTGGCATGTAGTTACGGCCAGTAATTAACAGAGTTGTCAGTAATCAATAGATTGTTGGACGCGTGGATCTAGTTAAAATGGTCAGTGAATAGAGTCATTAATGAGAATTACGAATATTTAATTATGTACACTGCAGTGTACTCTATTTTTGGTTTATGCAGTACATAATTAAATTACGCAGAGATGGAGAAAATATTCCTCTGATATACATGGATGCGTGGGTGTGTGTGTGTGCGAGTGTGTCTGTTTATACTCGGTACTTTACTACTTTATTTAGATATTGTAATGCTTTCTTTCTGAAGAAGTAATAAGTATTTACTTACACACTTTTAATTTTCGCATTCATTACATAAGCTTATATTTAGTAACAATGATTCATATACATATATTTAATATAGTAACTTTCTCATTTGATGAAAAATTACCATTAGTAATGTAAGCCAGGATTAGTAATGCATTGGCCACCCAAGCAGATCTGGAAAAATAATATCTCCTTTCATTACTCTTTTATAAATAAAGTTTTTTTAAATAAAAAAGAAAATTACAGATCGCTCTCCACAGTAGGTGCCTTCCACTGGTGGTTCTAATGGATAACGATACTTGTTATCTAAATCTTGACACCATAAAGTAGTACAATTTCCAACTTGATCCTAAAAATAATAAGTATTATTATTAATTTATCATTTGCCGCATGTGCAAAATTAATTATATAAAAATATAAAATAAAAAAACTTGATTACATGTGATTTTCGTTTAGGTTTTATTATACCTTTGCTGCAATTGAAAATGGTACTGTCTTGTTACACTGTTCATCCCTACTGGGAATGTTTTCTGATACAAATTGTTGGTAGTGTGGTGTTCCAGCATTTGAATCATTCGTCACAGCGGGATCAAGAACGCATGGGATATTTCCGCACATCTGTTAATATTTCATTTTTTTCATTTTTGCCAAATGCAAAATTAATTAGATAAAAATATAAAATAAAAATCTTTATTATAAATAATTTTCGTTTAGATTTTACTATACCTTTGCTGCAGTTGAAAATGCTACTGTCTTTTTACACTGTTCGTCCCTACTGAGAATTTTTCCAGGTATAAATTGTTGAGAATATAGTATTCCAGTATTTGTGTCATTGTCCAGAGCGGGATCAGTAACACATTTACCATCTAGGCAAATCTGTTGAAATAATTCATTATAAGATTCACGGTATCATGGGAATCACAACAGGTTATCCCAAAAAGTTCAAAGTTGCCTCTGACTGCAGTTACCCTATTTACACTTTTCTAGTTTCGCTTTTGCATGCGCGATTCATAGGTTATCTTTTCCATTAAAAATAAGAAATTGATTATGCTTGCAATATGTTACGTCATGCCCTTTAATTAGATTTTTTAGATAGGATAGGAAAGTGGAAAATTTTTGAATTTTCTGATAATAAGAGCGTGGCGTCCTTTTTAGGAGAAAGCGACGTTCAAGCATAAACTCAACTCAGGTATAAATTCTAGGAAACCGAAGCGTCTCAACCCGAGAAAGCGTGGGTAGCGTTGACCCTAGGTTTATTGCCCTGCCAAGAGAAAACTGCGCTTAATGGAGAAGTCCACTCAAGTTTCTCTCAATTCCTTTAGGTCTGGAATTTTCCACTCAAAAATACAAAAGGAAATTCACTTTATCATTTTATTTATTTCTATTAGCTAAATTAGAAGAGTTTTGTAAATCACATATTCTTAGGAATATTTCTCACTTAGAAATTTAAAAGAGAATTGGTTGTGAGAATATATCTTATTATTTCTCAAATAAAGTAAAATTTTAAACTAAAATTAAAACATGTGTCTGGTGTTTTTATTTCATCGTGTTATTTGCCATTTATTTCACTCGTTCGTTTCATCACGGAGGTGAAAACAGCGAACTATAACCAGAAGTGTAAGTATGTTTAAACTATTATTTAGTCAGGTTAGACAATTCTAGCACATTTGCCAATATGTTCTTCTCACAGTACCAAGATCAAAACCATGTTTTAAGAAATATATTTTCTTGATAACAAACTTAATACTTAATATTTGTTTAAATATATTGGAGAATATTTCCTAAGTACAAATTAATGTTTTAGTGAATACTTCTCCGATCAAAAAAACTTAGTTTATTTGAAAATACATAACTTTTATAGAAAATCGTGACGCGCCCTTTGCTGTCCCATTTTTCCTCCCTAGTAGTGTTAGGTATCAGCTCAATCCCGAGCTATTAGGTTTAACAGATTT
>UXGD01005479.1:0-14365 GCA_900474315.1 Torymus auratus
AGAATTCACATTTTTTTTAAAGTTGTAAAGTAAATCTACTGTTTATTTGAAATGCATCTCAAAGGATAATGCCAATCTTACTTTACTAAAATATGAATTCTACTTTTTTAAAGTAGTTTCTACTTTTTTCTTTATCAGTTGATTTAACTTGTGCAAAAAAGTAAGATTTTTAATTTATTTTTTTCCGTGTGTGAGGATGTGGTCCATCTTATATTATTTTTTAATAATTTGTATAACATTTGTCATAGCCGTATAGCTTATAAAAAGATTATGTGAATTATTATAGAAATATATCAATTATATAAAAGTATATAAACAATTTTAAACGCATGCCATGTTATTGCAATAACTTTCAAAAATAAATTGAAATATAAATGAATGTTAATAATTAATATTTATTTCAGTTGGCGTTGTAAACAAACAAAATATGGAATCAAATGAATTGAAAGGTATTTAATAATTTTTATTATTCCATACATTTTGAAAATTAATTTTACGATTTTTATTTTTTTTTATTAATTGTAAATTATTCTTATAAATTGACAGAAGGTGACTGGTTATATCATTTTGGACATGTGAAAGAAGAACTACTTATTAGTTCGGACGAATCTGAAGATGCTGATTATAATGGTTAGTGATTAAATTTTAATATAAATTAGTGCCATATTACAAAAATTTTATTTTTATATATAATTTATGTTTATTTACAGAGACTGATGATTCAGATGATGAAAATGTAAATTCATCTCCGTCAAGCCGCAGTATACAGGACGAAAATGATTTCGAAGAAGCTAAGCAAACCTTCAATGATGAAAATAGTGAAAGCTCTGGTAATTAAAATTCAAAATGTTATCTTAGATAATTTACAATATTTAAAGATACGTTTTCTTTTTAAGATCGAGGAATTACCCATTCATTTGATGACAAAATAAATATAAGTACAAACTCAGTAGAATCAACTGGTGCAAATGAAACCTCAGGTACGTTATATAATTATCAAGTTTTTATTTTTCGTCACCTATTAAAATTAATAAGAAATAAGTGTAAAAGAAACTTGATTAAATGTAATAAATAATTATGTTTTACCTAAATAGATGACCAGAATGTGAGTGAGTCTTTGATAATAGATAACAGTACTGACCAAAACGATTTTGAAATATCAAGTAGTAGAAAGACAAGATTTAGTAAGTATTAAAAATAGTACATTTCAATTAATCAGCAATTACAATATATATAAAATTTTAAATAAAATTCCAAGATTAAATGTAATTAGGGTTATATTTACAAATTGGTAAGAATAATAATTAATTTTCCATTTTATAGGTTCTAAAAACAAAATAGATAGATATTGTTTTAATTGCAAAAAGGTTGCAAACGATCGCTGGGGAAAAAAGAAATTACAGAATTGTCCGAAATGCCAAACACCATATAAATATAGATGTATCAATTGTAACAAGGGATTCGAAAACCGTTTAGCTACATATTTTCACGTTAAAAATGACTGTGAATTGGTGCGCATGTTTGATTGTTCCAAATGCTACTATGGCAGTACGAAGAAGGAGAATCTTGCCGAGCATAAGAAAATAAAGCACACTATTTTAGAGTGTCCTAAATGTAACGAAAAGTGCGAAAATTGTCAAATGACAAAACATCAATTCTATGAGTGCAAGTTGAAAACTTCATTAAACGAGGGCATGTATCATACGTTATAAATTCATGACATTGTATAGTTTTGATTTTCTAAAGTACAATAAGATTTTTTCTTCGATTTATCTTGAAAATAACTGTTTCATTAAAAAAATTGATTTCAATGTAATAATAATTTTATTTAATTTAGATACTACATCAAAAGTCACTTTCGTAAACATCAAGGGTTTTAGGAACCATCTAAACCACTGGCGTGAGTATTTAAAACAGTATTTACAAATTTCACGATAAAAAAATAAATTATTATTTTTGCTCTGTTATATTTTACAGATATGAGTTATTTTTTGGAACATTATTGTAAATCTTGTGATAAAATTGTAGAAAATGTCAAAAATTACAAAATTGTAAATAAATGCGATTGTTGTAAATCTACGTTGCAATATCAGTGTACAATATGTTGCAAATACTTCAACAGATTAAAGTGTGCCTATAGTCATATTAGGAATTGTAGTACACCACCACGATTTTGTTGTGCACAGTGTGATTTTAATACATATTATAAGAAGAGAATGGTGGATCATATGCACGACAGACATTTGCCTACGAAATGCAAAATATGTGGCATGATGTGTGAAAATGGTCAAAGTTTAAATAATCACAAGAAATTTGACTGCAAACAGAATCCCGTCTTTAGAGGTATTTTATGATTTAAAAATGATATTTTATGATAATTAATAAATTTATTACGGATTAATGTACATGACTAACTCCATTTCAAATCGAATACTCCAAGTATGTTCGCATGTCACTTTAGAATTGAAGTATACTTATTGTTCTTTTATTGAAATGCTTTTATAGATATTTTTTTTATTTTTCTGCTGCATTACACACTTCATGTATTACCTATACACTATACAAAATTTTCTTCAGAATTCTGACTTGAAATAATTTTTTTGAATGTTATATTTAAATTGATTTTTTTTAGTAAGTTTCTTACGGTTTTGGGTAAACAATTCATTATTCTGCTAAACAAGGCACCAACTTCTTTAAAAAATGCATTCTTCTTAAAACTTCAATAATTTTTTTTTTCGACAATCCGTCCGGAAAGTTAGTTTTTCCACACTCTCGCCAAAAAGCATGAGCTCAAAATCGAACTTTCCACACGTCGTATCAAAAAGTGCAGTACGATACATGTTCGGGAAAAAGATTCTCGTCTCTTTTTTCTTTCAACCCTCGTTTCGCTCGGGTGTAAACATCACACGAGAAGAAAATCTACTTTGCGACACTCTGTGCGGGAAGCTCGATTTCCCACACGCTTGGAAAAAAGCGTGAGCTCAAAATCGAACTTTCGACACGTCGTATCAAAAAGTTCTGTACGATACATGTTCGGGAAAGAGATTCTCGACGAAGAGTGTAAACGTCACACGCGACGAAAATCTACTTTCCCGCACTAGTATCGTGATGTACTATTAATAAAATGTTGGTTAGAGCTAATGAATGCATTGTTAGTGCAATTGAAGGATGGTTTCCCCGCTCACCGCGCACCCCCTCGCGCAGCCAATGCTAACTTGGCGTTTTGTTTACATTTTCACTTCTTTCCTAAATGCCTTGCAAGCTATCAAGACCCCTCTGCGTTTTTATGCATTGATTATTTTTCTATTCAAATGAAGGTCTTTTAACGGGGTGGCATAGTCCTCTACCATTACCAACCGAGTAATTGACACAGTTTAAAACTTATTAAAAATAAAATACGTAGAATCACAAAAAATCAAGAGCACATTGTCCTATGGTTTTGAACGTTCTACCATCCAGTAAAATTTTGAAGTCGAAATATCAAGTGGTTTTTGATTTCAAACTTTTACTGGATGATAGAACGTTCAAAATCACAGGGCAATGTGCCCTTGATTTTTTGTGATTCTACGTATTTTATTTTTAACAAGCTTTAAACTGTGTCATTTGCTCGGTCGATAAGGATACAACTATGGCATCCCCTTAACTTTTCTAGCAAAATCCAAACGCGTTGCACGCGTACTATTTTGTTTATGAGGTTATGAATATATAATTTTTCATTATGATTTCATTTTAATTAGTTTAAATGATAGAATAATCAGATAATCTTTCAAAACATGAACAAATTAATCTCTTTATTCTAATTTAACTATAGCGGAAGTAGCGAATTTTCACGCGTTTTCCTTACAGACCAATCAAAATCCATCTTTAAATGCTTCACAACATCCGGCCATCGTTTTTTTAAAGAGAGGACGAGAGGAACTCTTAACTTTTCATAAGAAAGTGTTATGTTCAAAGGTCACATCGTTGGGTAGGAGAAAGAACGTCGTATCTCCGCTCGGCGCGTAAGAACGTCCTATTTGAGATCACCGCATAAGAACGTTTCATCTCGGCTCGGCGCGTAAGAACGTCCATCACGGCTCAATATCCATGCACGCGCGGAGCGCCCGAGATGGGGCGTTCTTACACGTCGAACCGAGATGGGACGTTCTTTCACGCCGAGCCGAGATGGGACGTTCTATTACGCGCCGAGCGGAGATATGACGTTCTTGCTTCCACCCGCCGAAATGAACTCACTCTTCCATAAGAGCCTATGTTTCAAACTCGGATTTCCAAGAATTTTTTTCTCGAAAAAATGCTGAGTATAAAATATTGAAAAAATTCATGGTGCTTTTATTTTATCTAAGTGATGATCCTGTTTTATTAAAATTGATGGTTATTTTATTTAGCGTTTTATTTGCAATCTGATTGGTTGGAAGTGTAGTCATATTATAGCTATATGACATCGGCAACGTAATATTGTTTGTTTATATTTGTATTATAAGGTTAATCCTGACAGTTTATCTCCGTGCGCGTGTGATCTATAGTATATTAAAATTTCAAAGACTTTTGTTAACTTTGTTGTAACCATTGAACATCCTTAATAAAAGAACAACATATGACCGAATTAGTCATATATAATAATTAATCATATTGTATAAAAAGGAAGTTTAACAAGAATATTCTAATAATTTAATCTAAATTGATATTGGTTCGATAACTTATATATTAATCTGTTAATAAATAGTAATTGCTTAATATGAAATATTTTAGGTATCAAAAGGAAAAGCAAAAAACAAATTGGTGAGTATTTTTTTATTTAAGGTTATATTGGCTATATCGCACACGCCAAAAGTTAGTCCATTACTTATAATATCAATAATTTACTATGAACGCTTACTTATTTTTGAGTTAACAGCTTTATCAAGGTACGCCAAAAAAATAAATTACTTCCTCTTGTTTCCCCGATTGCCTACATTTTTTTTTATTTACAATTGATATTGATTTGATAATATGAAATATTTTAGGTGTCAAAAGTAAAACGGCAAAACCAATTTGTGATTTTTTTTTTTTTTTTTTTTTTTTAAATACTATGTATTTGAGATACTGATTGTAAAAAAATATTAGAAATTATTACTTTCTGTTATTTCCTCCAATGCTTAGATTTACTTTATTTCTAACTAATTGATGTTAATCTGATATGAAATATTTAAGGTGTCAAAGTAAGAAGGCAAAACCAATTCGTGAGTTTTTTTATTTTTATTTTTTTATTTTTATTTTTTTATTTTTATTTTTTTATAATTGAGCATGCTTATTCGGACAATGCTATATAAATTTGAGGCATTGCTTGTCAAAGAATATTTGAAATTACTTCCTTCTGTTTCCCCCGATGACAGTTACTTCTGCAGGAGTATAAGATTGCATGCATTATTTCTATCGTGAAAACATATTGTATATGTTTAAAATTTTGTATCTCAAAAATAATATAGGTAGGGAATTAGATTATATTTAAACTTCAATTTTAATGCTTTCAAATCTGCGATTTCAGACTATTGGTATTTGGTAAAATTGTTACTTGAAATAGTATTTTTTTTTAATTATTCAAACAATAGTAATTTAACGAAAACGACAATGTACGGATTAACAATAATACTATAATCTGTATTTTAGGTGACAAGCCAAAGAAGATCCGAATAAGTGGTAAGTATCTTGACTAGCTCGATAAGCTATATGCTCGTTTAATAATCTTCGACTACATAATTATTCTCTATATTTTGAAATTTCGCAGCATTGTCGATTATAAAATTCTACTGTCCGCAATGCCACATAATTACGGAACGCAATTCGACTAAAGGCACCCCCTGCGCTACTTGCGGCAGTGACCAGAAATTTTACTGTGGATTGTGCAATGTAGCAACGTTTGACAAATTTATCAAGGCATATCGACATGTGAGGCGCAACTTTTGCACACAACCGCATCGCTGCCGTCGCTGCGACTTTCGTGCCTCGAGCAGTGAGCAATTGCTCGAACATACGATTCAACGGCACTCCCAGGTACGGGTGGAGTGCCCAAAATGCGCCAATAGCTTCACAGAGGCCGCATTCGAAAGGCACAAGAAGGAATGCGGCAGACCACCAAAGTACGGCTGTTCCTTATGCTGGTACACGTTTAAGGGACGTATGCAGCTGCAGACTCATGTAATTAGCGAGCACGGAGATCCGGTGGAAAAGCTTTTCTGCTTATGCGTCGCCTGTGGCAGGAGAATGACGAGTAAACATTTGACTAAGCATCTACGTAAGTATTGCTCAGGTACCAAAGACAACGAAAAACTTGATGGCGCTGGCTGTATCGAACCAAACGACAGCAAGGATAATAAAATCAATGTTATTAATAGTGTAGCCAATGGCGATTTTGATGATGATGATGATGATGATGTACTATGCTTAGATGATTTAATATGTAAGAATGAAAGCGTAGATGATAATAGGAATAGTATAAAAGTGGAAGATAATAGCTTATTTCCAGAGAATATTTTGCCTAATAATTATGCAATGCATCAAAGCGATATAAAATGTGATGTAACTGATAATAAAAATAGTATAAAAGTGGAAGATAATAGCGGATTTTCTGAGCATATTTTGCCTAATAATTATGAAATGAATCAAAGCGATATAAAATGTGATGAAGTAAATAATACCGTACACGAGATTAAACGGGAGGACGAAAACGTCTTTGACAGTATTGGTTAGAAGGAATATTTCTTAAAGTACTTCCTTTTGTTAAAATTTCTAAAATAATTCAGTTAAATGTTTTATTAATGTATTTTTTCAAACTAGAGTATAGGTAGATTTATAATAATGTTTACAATATATAAGTATAGATTTCTAAAGTCATACTAAATGCAATTGCTTTTAAAAGTAGTAATTACATAAATGTAAGAGCAAAAAATGTAGTTACTCTTAGCTATGAAACTTAAATTTATTGCACAGGTTGACACGTTACTTTCGTAAGTTTGTGACGACGAGCCTCTTGCGACTTTATGCATCAAAGCATCTGTGACTATATTGCCACTTTGCAAATTGAATTTTCCTACGTGGCAAAATATTGTTTAAACTCAAGTAAAATACAACGTTAAGTTATTTCAGATTTACGAGACAAAGTCCCTTGTTGTTTGATGTTATCATTCGGTCAAATATAATTTAACTATTTGATAGCAAATAAGCATTAAGTTTATATTGTATCGGATAAGTAGTCTTATATTTTAATACCTTCATATTTTCAAGTGAACGTGTGAAGTCACATGCGGGCGTCATATTGAGTCATATTGAGGTCATATTTTTTAAAGTAATGTATATTTTTAATCACTTCTTTCCGTTTAACTTTATAAAACAGTTTTTCTTTTTATTATGTAACAATATGAGTTCCCTTATACAATAGAACGGTGAATAGGGGTTGAAAAATGTATGTTTAAAGATAAGTTAAAAGTATGTTTTAATAAACAAATATGCTGATATTCTTTCTACAATCACAATAAATG
This sequence comes from Torymus auratus, assembly GCA_900474315.1. NCBI lineage: Eukaryota > Metazoa > Arthropoda > Insecta > Hymenoptera > Torymidae > Torymus > Torymus auratus. Next base: position 7,515 of record UXGD01005479.1, read on the forward strand.
TCGTTTAATACTATAACAAAAAAATTTAGATAATTTTATTTCTCCTTTCACTGAAACGAACGACTATTACGCAATTATTGACCTCCGTAAATATAAAAGTCACTCTTAGTAAAGTAACTCCAATAAATAATAAAAAATGCCAACTCATTAGAAAAAAAGTAAATAAACTAAGAAAGTTACCTTAGCTACTACGGCAGCCAGATGCAGTTGCACAGTGCCGAGTTCGAAACGACATACTGAGATCTGCTCCTGTATTTCCACAGCCTTCGTGTGAAGATTACTTTCAATACTCCTGCAAACAAACGTGAGATAATTAAATATTTTTAATTGTCATAATATTGTTCAGACTTATAGCTATAATTTTTAAAATTAATGTACGAAGCGTGCGTAGTTGCCCCTCTAACTCCTGAATCATTTCTTTCCTTATTCCTCGTCAAGAAGGGTGATAAAAACTTTGATAAGAATTAAAACTTTTAAAAACTTCATACCAATGGTCGATTCACTTATTGAAAAGCTAACAGGTAATCATTATCATTTGAGAAATAAACTTTGTCAAGTATACTATTTACTAATGGTTCCTCAAGGAATTGCTTCGGAACGGTGAAAAAAAAAAGTTCAAATACAGATTTTAAGGCGAGCTATGATAAAATCGATTAATTTTGAGTAAATTTTTGTTAATGTTCGTATCTCTATGGATGTGTGTTTGTGTGCGCGCGTATGTGATAGATGTGTGTATGTGTGTGTGTGTGTCCCCGATATCTCTAGAAACATTTAACCGATTTTGGTAAAGGTATATTCTCTTTATCTCGATGAAGATTCTCAGGCTGCTAACGTATCTGAGTTTCTATTAAGTTACTTTTGTTTTATAAACAAAAAATAATTTCGAATTTTTTCTTTTTTTTATTTTATTTTTTTTATAAGATAAGGCCAATATTTCTTAACATCAAAAACTGTTATTGAAAGGTCTTTAAATGAGTTACATTTTCATTTTTCAATTTTTAAATTATCATTAATCTAGCTGTTACTTGTTAGTATCGAAAATGTGCTCTTTACTTCATTAATTAATTTCTCTCAAAATATTTTAAACATTAATACGAAATTTATATCACTTATTAAACTATGAAGCAATAGATTATTTTAGATAAACGAACGATAGGTAGCAAGGGTATAAATGATCCTATCATATTCCAATTTTGTCCAATATCTTGTCTCTTTTATATCTTCGAACCGAGTTTCCATTAAAATTCGAAGATTAGTTTTTGAAATATTTGAAATGAAAAATTGGGTACTTATTTTCTATATATAAACGTTACTTGATGGTTTTCTTGGTATATTTCATTCGATACATGCGGGAGTCTAATCTAAAATAGAAATTTCTTGATTATGTAACTTTTTGACATTAATAAATAATGTGATGAAACAACATTTAAGTTTGAAAAAGCCAAGTACCAATGAAATGGCATTTTTTCGAGACTTTGTTTTTTTTTTGCCAACAGTACTGATTATAGTCTTAGAAAGTTTAATTATATTAAACAATATATTTTCAAGTATAATATGTGATGGTTGTTCATCTAATAATAACTTAGAGGGACTGCAAAAGGGTTAAGAAAGCACGACTGTGATATAGGTACACTTATATAAAAAAGTTTGGAAAAGTGCTTACAATGTTTCAACAGTATCAGTTAAAATAAGAAAAGAATATTACTAAAATGAATTACTGATGCATTCCAATTACGAAGAAATTATGAGAAATCTTGTACAAAAGAAGCGATATTTATTAGTTTTCGCTTTGATCGCAATATAGCTAGTAATGTTTACGAGCGCTACTGACGAATGCTTTATAATGCGATTACTTATCCGGCGAGTCGTGAGAAGTGAAGAAGCTCCATAATTCCGAGAACGGCAGCACGAGGCGCAAGCGGGCATCTATAGAGAACGAGAAAAATCTCTCGCGAAGATAGCGAGCGTCGGATCATTTTTTTTACACCCTGCACTTATTTACTCTTCGGCAAGCCCGCACACTTTTCTCGCTCGAGAGGTAAGAAGACCTAAAAGACTCCGTCGAGGAGATAAAAGGAAAAGGAATAAACAGAAATGACGCGCGAGACAGTGCCTTGGTTCTCTTTGAGCCTCGCGATATTAGACACGCGCATACCTCGCTTAAAGCGGCGAGAGAATTTCCTTATATACTATGCTCGAGTATAAACCCAGTGAGAGAGAGAAAGGCTCGAGTAGTAGGTGGTACACGTGCGCGCGCTTGCGACTTTCGACGCGGAAGGAAGCTCTCGTAAATGCGCATGGGTGGTGGTGGTATATGTATATATAGACGCCGCGCTTTACGATTACGCGCGCGTATCGGCTTTGTGTTTGGTTGATATTCGAACAAAGTGGATGCTTTTTCGGCGAGTCCTCCTGGGAGATAAGCGCGTTTGAGGACTCGAGTTCTTCGTGTAAGAGGGAGCTTAGAGGGGAGAATTCAAAAAGGCAGTAAAGTTGATAATCCTTTCAGTACAATACTAAATTTTACACGAGCTCGTAGGTACCTGTTTGAATGGTTTAATACTGCATTCTTAGCAATTTAGAATGATTATTATACTGAATAAATTATTCATTAAAAAAGATAAATTATTAATACACGGTGAAATGTTCTAAAAGTGTGATTTTTAATTAATAATTATTTACTCTCCGTTTAATTAAATAACATTAATTTATTTTCCAAGATTCTCGAAATTTTCAACATGATGAAATTTTCACCTAATAGGTATAGTTTAATTATTATTAATTGCTTCGTTAAAAATAGATCTCCATTTCCTTGTAAAGGTTTTCTTATGCTACGAGACAGAATCGATATTAATTAACTTCATTAGTCGACAAAAATAATTACTTACAGCTAGCTAGAAAATTGATTAAATAAATTGAGAGATACTTCCTGTTTCATATTATAGAATTTTAATTCGAAAACGTCAAAACGTCTTACTTAATAAAGGTTTATTTTTTATGAGAAATCTTTATTCACAGTGTTAACACGTTCGAATATTTAGTTGCGATCCACATACAGAGGGAAAATATCGACGCGTCTCGCTTTTTTATTATTTATTTCACATATCCACGCGCTGATAGTTTCCATGCACGAGGCCAATAATTTATCGTGTCATCTTCATTTCACCGCGACAGATTCGTGCAGCTCCCTCCGAAAATATATTATACCAGCGACAAAGGAGCGAGCCATTAAATTATTTACATTGCGATCGGGATATATCCTTCGTATTATGAATCTTTCAAACGCGTCGCCTGTCCGTATACCCGTATGTACATTTCAAGACACCCGAGAACGGACGCATCGATCAAGCATTAATTTGTCAATAAATCATCCGCGTTGACCCACTTGAGGCAGCCCATATATACATCCGCCTTGAATAATTTTTCGATATTTCTTTCGACATAATGTCTAAATTATTCGTTTTAATCCCACGAATAAATCCGCGAAAGAGCGCGGAGAGAATCGCTCCTCGCGGCTGGTATTAAACAGTCAAGTCGACTGACGACGGATCAATGCGCGGCCAAATCAGTCGGAACAATTTTCTATACATTCTCCTGCTCCAATACACTAGACCCTCTTTTTACTTTTCAGCAAATGCGCGCCCGTCGATGACGACAAATCTACAGTGCGAGCGTGCGAGCCTGCAATCAAAGGAATCGGTTATCGATAATGCCGGCTGAGTACTTTGTTTACAGTTCGCCCAGAGGCTGATTACCGCTATCTCGGTATTAGTTCAATGCGCCCTTCCGCCCGTACCCGTATTGGATTGAAGCCTAGTGGACGGAGAGAGGGAGAAAGAGAAGGAAGGAACGGAAAAGCAGTTGACATATTATAAACAAAGCACTAGTCCGCATTATCGGCAATCGATAGCTTTGAGGTACAGCCGCCTTGTAAGTCAGTTTTAAAATCAGACACTTGAGGTCAATCGTTATCGGCAAAAAAATGCATTGTTGTTACGAGTGAGAAGTATGATTTTGGTATTAACTTGTTTCGATCACAATTACTTAAAATACTGTCGGTATTAAACTTAATTTGAGATTGAATTTTTCGTTTACACAACTGTATTTCTTACGAAGGAAGTATAATTTTTGATTAGCTAAATAAAAATTTCTATTGTAATTTATTAATTTTACATAAAATTTAATAGGATTTTCTTTGAAATATTTATTTTATAAAAGAATGCTATTTAATTTCTAAATGAAAGATGTTAAAGCTCGGTTTTGTTGGATTTTATCTTTCTTGAGATAAACATAAAAGCAGAAAAAAAACTGAAACTTTGACCAAGTCAATGTTTTTTTTCTTTCTAAACTTTCATCTTACTTTTTAACATTTTACTAATATATATATATTTTAAATAAATACAGAATGAATGTGTGGGTAAAAACTTTTTTTAAGGTATATAGAATTAATGCCATTTACTCCTAATATTCAAAAAGTAAAGTAAAAGTATATATAAATTCTACAATTACACTTTGTACATACATAAATCTGTATATTAACATGGTATGCAATCGCTAATTTCTAAATTATTTAATTGAGAGAATTGAGTTATTGCTTAATTGTTTAAATTGCAAACTTAATACGTGTATCTTATATCAAGGTCATCTTTCATAAAACATAACTTGACACCACTGAATTCAATTATAATAATATTACTTTTGGCTTATATGATATCCGGTATATGAGAATTTATAGTTATGAATTTATGTAACACATGGTTGCTTTTCGTTATTAACAGAAAATGTTCATAACCAAGAATATTAATGCCCACATCGGTGTATATACGAAAAATTAATATATATTCTGGTTAATTTATCAGATTATTATGTAGAATATTAAAGGTTGTGGCTTTACTTCATGAAATATATTAATACTTGTTAGTAATATAATCTCTGACCTTTAGGAAATATTGGATTATCATCATATTATTGGATTATTAGATTATCACAATCATTATTAAAACGTATATTCAATATAATTTTAATAATTAAAAGTAAAATCGTAAGTAAAACACATTTTGATAAAATCATATTTTTTTTAATCCATGCAACCATTTGAGTTTTCTTTCGAAACTTAGAAAATTTTGTATTAAATACCAAGTGACGTTTAAATGAGACTAAGTATCTATCTATACACTTTTTATAGACATTCTTACATAAACTATTGCTTGCTGCATTTTATTCAAAAAGATAATATCCACTTTCTCAAATTATGCATCACCCATCAATCAATCCCCCCAACAACAAACAAACAAACAAGTAACGAAGTCCAGAACACTCACTGTCGCTGGAGGCGCATTTTGGAATCGATGGACTCCTGGATCTGGCCGATCTCTTTGTTGAGGGCATCGATATCGATTTGGAGGCTCTCCTCCAGCACAGCCAGGCTTTCGTCGCCTGTGGGCACAAGCTCGTCCTTCAGGGCAGGCACGCCAGTTTGGTTGCTCTGCTCGGGCGTTGACATCGGCACGAATAACCGACGGTGAGTCTGCTTACGATTCTGGGCAGCCGTCGTTTGCAGGGTTCGAGCTAGGATCTGCAACATGTTTTGCATCGATGATTGAGACTATTCATCCGAGTTGATTTGTCATGGGTGTGTTTCTGATTTCGTGAACTTTTGGCTTTAGTGATTGCATTAATTCCAGTAATAATAATTAATCTACAAATAACTAAGAATCTATATATACGAAAAAATTGGCGGGCATCTTAAACAACCGGTTAGTTGAAGAAGGATATATTATTGGATGCAGTTACACGAAAGAAGACAAAATAAATGTTCTATTAGTTGTATGAACTATATCGTACTTATGACTAATTATTTTTAAAGTGTGTAATTTTTTAATTATACAGAAAAACTGTTTCATGAGTTAATACGTAGGTAGTTTATAAATAAATAAAGGGAAATAATAATAAAAATCGTTTTTGAAATAATCTCTATATTGAAGTTTTAATAATATTAGGAAATTATTGTGTAGTGAATTACGTTATTACAAGCTCATTTATATTATAAGACAATTTATAGCTTTCGAGAAAATTAAATAGAAAAATTGAAATAAAAGTAAAGTATAATGCTCATGACGTACTTATTTATTTGGAAAGGGCAACCTATAAAACCTCTATCATGTCATTTAAAGTATAAAAAAATACGTTATTTGGAAGAAGAATCGATTAGTTTACTAACAAGGGGAGCAGCAGGAATGCTGGTCTTGGATTTGGCTAAAACTGCAGGAGGTACTTTTTTATCACAAATAATGAGACACTTGGCACGGGGTTTTTCTGAATAAGCCTTTCGTTCCGAGACCCAAGCTATTTTATGCCTAAAATAAACAATTTTTTATAAAAATGTGGTCTCTTTCTTTGGCTATAGCTTTCTGAATATTTCTGTCATATAAATGAGCTAGAGGGCATATAAAAGAAGGCAAAAAAATCTTTAATTTAATATGTGTTTCATTGAAAAATGTCGATTTTAAAAAAAGTTATGGGCTATTAAAAATAGAGTAAGAAGATAGCTTAAAATTTTCTCATTTAACAGGTCTGGTGGTATTTTAGCTATCTTCATAACTTTTCTTAAAATCGCCATTTTCTAATGAAACACAGCTTAAATTGAAGCTTTTTTTACCTTCTTTTATAAGCTCTCCAGCCCATTTAGAAAGCCAAAGAAAGAGACCACATTTTTATCAAAAACTGTATATTTTAGACATAAAATAGCTTGTATCTAGGAACGAAAGGCCCATTCAGAAAAACCCCGTGCCAAGTGTATAATTATTTGTGATAAAAAAGTACCTCCTGCAGTTTTAGCCAAATCCAAGACC
>UXGD01005480.1:0-14363 GCA_900474315.1 Torymus auratus
CAAAGTTATGAACGTTTGAAATTGAGCATCGAAAGTGCACCAAAATACGCAGGCAGTCGAACAGTGAATTTTGGGGAATAAATAGTGAATTTTCAGAAGAAATTTCCAGAAAAGGTTTTTTAAAGACTTTTTTCAAAATAAAGCTAAAAGTGATCAGAACTTGAGTTTTTTTGAGTGCTAGGGTCTAATATTGCAGCTTTCTTAATATTTATATATAAAAATGTATAATATATAATATTTATATGCTAAAGTTTCAGCCGAATCCGTGATCCGGAGGTCTGAGCCTCTCCTAGTTAGCGAACGTTACTTTCTCTTTATACACACTCGCCCCACCGCCCGGCAAAAAAGCTGTTGTGTTACCTTCTATTATCTATTGTATATTATGCCTTTGATCTTCGTTGCTGTAAAAATAGGTCATAATCGTCATTTCTGTTTATTATGTAGATAGAAATCTCGCCTCCTTTTTGAAAAATATTGATTTGTAAATAAATCATATTCAGTTAAGTGTTTTTTCCGGGTACAGGTGCAGTTAATTGGTTACGTATAGCTGATATTTGCTCTTGAACGCGTTTCCGGACCAAGTCTACATGAAAAAGGGTAGTTAGAAGGTATAAATTCCGGTACTAACTCAATTTTGACAAAAATGCAGTTAAGTTGTTGTTCCTGGAAGCCACATATATATATGATATATTTGTGTAGTCTAACAAGCGCAGCCTACACATCTGTATAGGTACGCGTCTATATTCGTTGGTTCTTAGATATTATGCTCTTTCATTGTTTGCAAAAACTATGAATATACTTTCGCTGCTTTCAGATCGAATTTCATTCACACGTGCATAAAACGTATCTACTTATTAGTTTATACGTACTCGGAAATAAGAAAAACTGCCACTTCGAAAAATTTCGGAAGATTTTCACGATGACGATCAGAAACTACAGTACTGTCCAGCTGGTGCACGCATAGTAACAACTGGAGCCGGAGATAATATAGATATATAGATGATGACCGGTGCATACATCTGCGCCATCTGCACTTTGCATTCGAATCATCGAGTTCCGACTGTTCCGAGTTGTTTTATTTGCAACGCCGCTACGGTAGTTTTGACTTCAGTAAGCTACATGTAGAGTCGCTATAGCGTCGTTCATTGCTGGCATCGTATATTCGTATCTCATATGTATGTACATAGGCATACTTATATGTATACGATACTTGTGTGCGTTATTCTTGTGAAGTGAACACGACATACATATCACATATATGCATCCGACATGCAACAGCGCCACAGGCATCACAGTTGTGCATGCGGTAATGACGTATCTCTACATAATTTAAAAATTATCAAGTCCAATTATTGAGTTTCTTTTCTTGTGTTTCAAAAAACATTAAATTAAATTTATCTAAACGTTAAATTAAACTATTTTAAACATATAACGGAAAAGTAATACATTAAGGAAGATTACGAATATATTTAAATAATTTGTTAAATGCAGTTATACTTCTCAATGATTACTTGAACTTTTTAAACAAAACTTGATATTTTTTACTGATATTTTGCTAAATACACTAAAAAATAAGAAATTAGAGTACAATAAAATTGGTATTCAAAATAAAAATTCTTTGGATATGTATAAATTTTTAAGGGTATTTTTCAAATTTTTTTAATGAATATAAATGAGGCAATTTAGGGAAAAACTTGGAAAAAAAACAAGAATTTAGTTGGAATGATAGGATTTGCGTTTATTATCGTTCGAAAACTGTACGTATACTACACAGTTATCACACCAGTCTTTTTTATAAGATACTTCATGAATCCGGTACATAAATTAATTTTTTGTTTTAATCACATCGTCATTACGCTATCGAAACTCCCTCTGCCATATCGCGCCTATATTAATCAACTTACTGAAAATCGCGACACACATTGTGGTTGAATAACTATATCTTTCGTACAAACGCACATAACACGCGTAGTAGAAATTCTTACAATAAATGTTCATTTGTAATACAAGTGAGGTTTTTGTCGTTGATACTGTTTTTCATTTACTTCGTTTGTTTACAAAAATGCGTACTTTGTGTTGCAGTGCCAAATGCTTCGATTGGCCGAGGTTTCTTCGTAAACAAGAACAAAAAATTCTTTAAGTATAATTTATTTATTTATTTGAAGTTAAAAAAATGCTTCATGTGTGAAATTTTGTACGATTTCTCCTTAAATATTTTTATACATAATGTAATTATATTTCTCATTATACCTACTTTATGAATAAATCAATGTAAAATCAACATTGTAAAACTATATCAATAAACTTCTAAGAAACCGTTGCCTATACCTAAATTTTTTATATAAAAGTAAATTCATGGGAGGTCTATTTTAATAAAACATACGAAGGGTAGTATTTTAAATATATAGTATAGCGTTAAAAGGATGTGAACCAAGGAAAATAACAATAAAATATTGTTTACTTGCGATGTCTACATGTAAAATGTTTTATTCCTTAAATTTTTACAAGTGGCAGCATTCATTAGGCTAACAAATATGCCTCTCATCATATTTGATAGCAATCATTAACAATCTAAAAAATGCTTTACTTTTTTTCTACGAAATGAGCGAGAAAATGAAGAATTAAAATTAAATGATATCAGTCTCATTACGCGAACTGAGTAAATGAACAACAATAAAATGCGACGTGACTCGGCGGGTGTTGTCAACGATTCGTGTAATCGATGATTTTTTATATTTCTGTCACCCCGTCGCGAAATAACTAAACTTATATAATAAACTTAAAATTTAAGAGAAAATTGTTAGAGTAAAAAAATGCTGTTACCATTCGCTTTATCTTTGATTCTTTTACTTGAGTAACGATATTCATGGTGATAATTTCTACAAAATTTGAACACATTAATCATTATTTTTGTTTTCTGATTTTTCGCAAATGAATTAAAGAGTATAAACTCAAGGTATTCAAATAATAAACAAATCGCATAATAGATATGAAGCTGACTTTCACTCATAAGTGGGCGGTATCAATTATTTCGAAAAGCAACATGTTTGTCTAAGTTTTACGACCACGACCAGTGTTATAGACTAAACAAAAATAAAATTGAAATGAATAACTTCTTAAAAATCATACTTGTAAAGTGAGTAATAAAACGCATACAATCAGTATGATATATGAGGTACAACAATATTTTTATTTTATGTTATTTAAAAAAAAGATTAACCACAATGTTTAGTAATTTAACACTCAAGAGAGGAAATTTATTGCAGATGTTAAGTATAAATTTATGAAGCTGTGTACTAACAAAGTAGTATACGCACACATAAGTAAATATTGTTTCAAAATAATTAATTATGCCCATAATATAATTATTTCCATAAAAATCTTTTTCCTTCGGAATTTTTCGCTCTTGTTTCGCCAAGTCTCGGCTATTCACATAGACGCTGAGAAAAAGTGTTGCATCTCATTCAGAAATAAGATAATTAATGTTTTTTTTTTAATCAAACTCAATCACCACAATCCACTTATCTTTATTTCGTATTTTGCCCCATTGATGTTTATTTCAATTATATACAAAAGTTCTATCGCACGAACTAAATTATGGGTGCGATTGTACACAGTAATTTTTGTCTAATCACTAATCATTCAACCATTAACAGACGCTCATGTTTATTTAAACAACATTCAAATATATATTGGCGAATGATCAAAGACTTTAATTTTCAATCAGGCAAAACATAAAAAATCTTGAAATCACAAAATACAAGCTTTAAAGAAGAAAATGCATTTGTTGGCGATAACTGAAGTTTTATTATAAAAAAATGTATTGTTCAATCATGCATAAGTTATCTAATAAATTAATAAATCTATTATAATATTACTTGTAGCATCTTAGTAAACAATTTCGGTAAATTTTTTTTTTCGTAGTACATTGCAGACAATTTTAAATTTTGATAAATATTTACCAAATTGGTTTCACCTGAATTTGCTAGTTTCAGAATTTTGTTAAACAAAAATCTTAAAAAGTATGGGATTGGAGTACTGTAATCTTGCATAAATATAACCTTCAAATAAGAAAAGAACAATAGTTTAACCATTCATCTCTCAATCAATTCCAACATGAGAACTTATAAACTATGCACCCATTCGTTTCTTGTATAATTATCACATGCATCCGTACAAACTCGAAACGCCATACAAACGGTAGCATATATGTATAACTTATGTATACTTGGCTACATATTTTAATCTTACATATAAAAATGAATCTATATTTACATTCGATACTGGCAGTAATTATTCATCTAATTTCCCGTGCACATTTCTATTTACTTTTTCCCGCATCGAGTTCGAGCATTTCGCAACATTTCTTCGAAAATTCGGTCGAACTTGTTGGATTAGATAGTTAATCGACTTGATAACAAGTCACAGTGTGCGTAAATGTACACTTCTATTTTTGCAACAAAGTATAAGATCGTTCGTAGAAAGAAGATAAACGTTACGCGTCAAAATCGAGGCAGAAACTTAATATACCTTGTTGCAACACGATTATTTTGCTAAATTAACGACGTAAACCGCTCTCGAAAGCCTTTGGAATCCATCTTTTTTTTATTGTGCTACTTAACAATTAAGGCCTAAAGTTTTATCATATAAGTCTTTGTATTTATAATTTTTAGTTTAAATTGTCTGTGGCTAATATAATTCGTTACAAATATATTATAACCACTCAAAGCTAGACTGAGAAAAAATCATTAAAAACCGTTTCATTTTACGAAGAGCGTTAAAATATATATTAATGATATTGTTAAACAAAAATTTAATATTTACACTCTATTACAAGACGAAATTTTCGGTTATACTTTATTATAAAAAGGTACGAAACATTATGCAACAAATTGTAAATGGGACCCAAGATAATGTCTTTAAATCCATTGTATTACAAGTATAAATATATGTAGAATATTTTCAACAATTTTCTCTCAGTAAAAATGTGTTTTTTTTTTTTTATATTTTTTAATTTCGAATTTCTTTGTATTTTAAATACAAGCCACTAAAATTTATATCTCTTAAAAACCATCGTATTATATTTTAATTAGGAATCAATATACGAGTAGAACATTCAATGTCGTCGTAACGACATTGAATTTTCCCTACTCTACCGTCGCAGCAAACGGCCTACAAATTTCGGCTTACAAATACAACTTCTAAGTCTCAATCAGATCAGATTCACTTTGGTCAATATATTCGTACGACAAACGTTATGCAAAACGCCACAAAAAGCTGTCAAAGGTCTTTCAAGTTGGTTTACTGCTACCTTCAGTTCTATTTTCTCGTAAGTAAAAATGTGCTAAGCTCACCCCTCCTAGGTATAAGCTTACCTGATGAGAAAAACGAGTTTTAAACAACAATCAAGACTAATATAAAAATTATAAAATAAAGATAATGAGAGAAAAAAATTGCTCCACAGTGCGTTTAGCTTTTTCTCGCTCTCCCTATTTAATTGTAAGATTGTAGTTTGGCAGTGTCCACTTTTGTCGTTTTCTTACTTCTCGTGCCGCTGCTTTGCTCTTTTCATTCGCATAATTAATATACACATACAGATTTATTCGCTTCCGTTAAATGGATCAAGTCATTAAGAACATTTCGCTTGCTTGTTTGCTCGAAACTGTGCCACATTTTGCGCCCCGTCATAACCGGAGAACGCTTCCAGTTATGTGTATGCGTCACAACAAAAGAAAAAAAAGAGTAGCGCAGAAGCTGTTATCTTTTTACGCGATAATTTCACATGGATTTGGTTTAGCAAGGATTCGCGGAGGACGACCGACTACCTCGAGATATCTACGGCAGTTGAAGCAGACTTTGTTGCATTACATTTAAAAAGTTGAAAGTAAGTATATAGGGAAGGGTAGTTTTTTTTATCAAACAATATTAAAAACTATTGATCTGATTCGGCAAATATTTTACAACCAAAATGGATTTGCTTAATATGTTTATCTCGTAATTGTTTTTAAATATTCTTATTGTTTTTGTCAGTGAATTTTACTCGTAATGTTTAAAAAATACGGCAATTTATTAACTGCATTGATACATAAGTTACTGTTTAATAATTTATATTAAAGAAGACTTTGGAGTTACCTTGAAAATATCAGTAAACACTGTTCGAAATCATTTTATGGACAACATGATTTTATCTTCAATCAATTGTCAGTTCATTTGTAGTCGGGGAAATCATGCATCAAGGTTGTATAGACGTTGGCTCCCTGACAAAAGTTAGTTTTTCACGTTAAAACTGCGATAAATAATTATGCAAAGTAATTGATTAATTTTTCGTTATATCTTTCGATCTATGTGTAAATGCAATCGGAATATTAAAAGCTTTAAAACTAATAAATAAAAAAAAAAAAAAAAAAAATAGTACCGATTTATCAATTTTGCTTTGATTTCTGATTTTTAAGGCTTTTAATATTCCAATCCCATGTACACATAGATCGGGAGAACTAACAATTGATCAATTACTTTGCATAATTATTTATCGCAGATTTAACGTGGAAAACTAACTTTTGTCAGGGACCTTGCGTCGTATACAACCATAATAAAAGTGTAAAAGTGAAAAAAAAAAAAAAAAAAAAAAAATGTCAAAATGACGGAAATTTGGCTTAATAAGCTCATTTGTATAAGATTGCAAAGCACTCATCGATTTGTTTGATTTCTTAAGTATACATATGCGATTAAAAAATTATGTGAGGTATAAATTCCGTTTGTACAAAGGGGGTAGTCATTTGGTTAAATACCTGTAAGAATAAATACAATTTGTACATGAGTCTGAATTGTGGTTTGGTTCTGCACAATGATTGTATATATTGGAAAACATTCAATTGTATTGATCGGTACAAATTGGATTGCATGTAAACAGCTATAATCTGTAATGTAATAACTATTGACACCAAAAGACTACCTCTACAGTTGTATCGAAAAATAATCTTCTCAGATTTCTTTCGATTCTACTCACGCTCATTACTTACATATTTGTTAAGTTTCACAGGAACAACCGACTTTTTTCTTATTGATTTTCTGGTTTGACTTTCATTGTAAAAATCGCGGGAATTGCATGAACGCCTAGTGATACAGCAGTTACACCTACTCGTTAGGTCACTTTCACGGTAAAAGTATTCACCAACTACAAAACGAGTTGAAAACTTTTGTGTATTTTAGAAATTTTTTCTTTGTTGACAAACGTTTTTGAGTTTCATTGCGAAGTTATTATCATTTTATGTGCTAGATCTCTAAAATTTGGATATATTATCGTGGACGGAACGAATACATTGAAATAAAAATAATAATGAATTCCACTTGCAATAAGTACTACCTGACGTATTAATAATTATCATTAAATCATATCATAATATTTTCGAACGTATATTTCAAATAAACTTTTTTAATTTATCGACCAGCGACAAATTTTCAAGACAAGTTATTGTAAAATAATAGAAATTTAAGACATTTCATGCGAACATGTTTTTATATGGTTTTAACATAAACTTAAATAGATTGGCAAAAAATAATTTTTCAATAACCTATAATATTTTTCATGAATATAAAATACAAAAAACTCATGTAGTATTTATTTTTATAAATATATGATTTTAGAAAAATTATTAGTTAAATTAAATGCCAAATCGCATCTTATTTGTAGGAAATAATAAAAACGTAGCAAATAAATAGTAAACTATGAATAAAGTTTAAGTTGACGTTTACAGATGCAACAATACTCAAAAACGCGTGTTCTTAAAAGTAACAAAAGACGTTCTCAAAACTAAAATAAATGTTCAAAGGAAATACAAATATTAAAAAAATCTTATCGAACCCCGCGTACCTTATGTATACTTTTTAAAGACAAGCCAATAACTATCGACATTGAAATAAAAGTCTGTCTTTCAGCCAAATTTCTAGCGCCTTTTCCCAATATTTGAAATCATTACATTTTCAAATGTAAAATAACAATTTTAAGCGTTTAATCGAAGTAAAAATTCATCAAACACAGATGAATATATTTAAGATTGTTTAAAAAGGTTAAAGGTATTGCCCAATTTGATATTATTTTGCGAATACGTCTTAAGAATAACGGAAAAGACTCACTAGAATGTCGACTGGAAAGTAATCAATGATCGAAGCGCGTCAGAAGAAAAAGAAACAACGGGGAGGGAAAGGCTAAAAATCTACTCGACGGAGTGGAAAGCATGTGTGTATTACGCGAAAAAGGCGAGTCTGTGTGTGTATGTACTTCTCTCTTAAAATCGTTAGGTAGTCGGGCCCTCCCATTCAATGAGATACTGCGTGCGGCCGTTGGGCCCGTTGCGTCTGGCCCTCACAATAAATTTCTCGCCAGAGGCTATGCGATTAGCCGCGCCGAAGTACATGTTTACGGAGGACTTGAGGTCGTCCATCGAGATTTCAGGGGCGTTTTGCTTGACTGGCGAACACTTTGTCGGCGAGCTGGGCAAACTGGCGCCGCTGCAGTTGCCGCAGCTGCTACTCGTCGGTGCTGGACTCACTTGCTGCTGTTGCTGTTGCTGCTGTTGTTGTTGTTGCCCCTTCTTGCTACTCGGCGGCGTGAATTCGGAGAAGGTTGGCGGCGGTAACAGTTTATCGGCGCTGGGAACGCGTTGCCGTAATCGCCTGCCGTTCAGCGCATAGTCTACATAGTTGCCCACCTGCTGTTGATTCGCGCTCGCGTTGAACGAGCTACGCAGGTTGCGCGCGTACTCGTTGTTCTTCACCTCGTTGTTGCGCGCCGGGATGATCGTCGCTGTCTTGCTCGCCGTATGCTGGTAGCCCTAAAATTTCGAAAGAAGAACTGTGTATTTACAAAGACAATTTTTTTTTTTTTTTTTTTTTCAACTGCTTTTATGAAATCATAAAAAACTGCAGTAAATCCTTTGCAACTAAAATTCCTAGCAAAAATACTTACTTAATTCCGTAAGATGAATAAAAATTGAAAATTTTTCTAAAAAAAATAAAAATAAAACAATCAAAATAATAAACTGGAATTTAATGATAAAAATATTTGTGCATTTATCCTTATAATAATCGTAGGTAGAAGGGCGACTGTTATAGGAACAACAGGAAATTTTCAGACTGCAGAATGATAGATCGATTAAATAGCAATAACTATAAAGAATCTCAAGTATTTCCGCAGCACAGTTTAACTTCAATATGTATGTCTACTAAATGCAAATAAAATTACTAAATCATACAAGCTATCTTCATAATAGTTTAAAGCAAAAATAACTCTAATTCGAAAGAGTTGAAAAAAAATATCAGGTTCTCACTAACCGATAGCTGCTGCTGCTGCTGCTGAGGCGGTCGTCCGCGTCTGTGCTGCCTCCTCCTCTTCACCTGTCCGTTGCGGTCGATGATAATGTCCTTCTCGGAGAGCTGCCGCTTGGTCGGGCGCACGATGGGCGGCTGCGAGATCACGGGCGTCAATGGTAGCGGTAGTGTTATTGGACACTGATTGAACACGGGCGGCACGATTATTTGCTGCTGCTGCTGGTGTTGCTCATGCTGACAGATGGAGGATGGTGCAACGACGCCGAGGAGCTCGCTGAGATTCCGGAAAGGATTGTTCTTGCCCTCAAAGTCCTTGGGTGGCGGGATGAAGGAGTCGAGGGTACCGCGCGAGCTCGTCTCGTCGCCGCTCGTGTCGGCCGGCGTCGAAGGTGTAGCTGACACTGACGCCGCCAGTTGCTGTAGTGGGTGCATCAGATCTATAGAGCTAGGTACCGAGAGCTCCGACATGCCCGAAGAGACAGTCGCAGGGGGCGTCGGCGGACCGGAGACCGAGGTGGGCGGCGTCGGCGGTAGCAGCTCCGTCGCCTCCGCATTTCGAATTTTGCTCTGGAGAAGAGAAAAAGCGCAATTTTGTTAAATTAGTCGATAATTGGTGGTTGTATTGTATGACAGTGAGTTTTGGGTTTATTAATTTACGAAATTGTAATGTTATAATACTGAAAATTTTTAAATTATTCTAATAAATGTACCTTATATCATTACAAGTGCAGTTTTAGAAAGAGTTCAATATGATTATTAAAAAAATGAGAAAAACAGAAAAATGTGCTAGTCTAGGGCGCATGTAAATTGACACCCGGGTCGAAGGCGAGGGTGACAAACATGTGCTCTGTGGTCCTCGTTATCTCTGTGTTGCGTATACTATTTTTCACCATACCTGGGCCGAATCACATTCGCGTTTTTAAGCCGGGGGCTAAAGTGGCACTTTCGGACAGAGTATGGTGAAAAATATGTTACGATGAGAATAAGTCCTAGACAAGATTTAAAGTTTTTTTACACTATGTGACAGTTGATTTCTTTTCAGTACATAAATTTATTAACTTAAAACCTGGAAAACAAAATTTACGGATTTTTCTCAAAATAAAAAATTCAACTCTTTTTCGAACATTACAATAGAAAAACACATTAATAATTACTTTATTGTATATTAATTCATTAGATAATTAATAACAAATATAACAATTTTAATTTATTAATGAGCCTCATACTTCATATTATCTAACTATTGCTTTTATTTATTACTATAGGTTTGATAGGTTTGATTATTTCAGACATCTGTAACCACTTTCATAAATTGTAAAAAATTTGCATATTTCGAAAATATACTACTGCATAAAGAGATTAGGAATTATTCTAATGTTTTAAAATCCCAACACACAAACATATTTTCTTCATTAAGAACGAATGACATCATTTCGTTTTATCAGTGCTTACTCATGAATTTAATTTCTCAGTGTCACATAACATTAATCCGAGTATAAGCGCTAAAGCTACTTCAAATGATCATTCAAGCCAACAGTAACCGAGAAGCGCTTTACCAACGTATGATCTTATATCTCGTTCCGAGTAAAATCGAGTGTACATAGCCAAAGGTGATCGAAATAGGTCAATTTACCTTTGCAATAGCATTCTTGAGGAGCTTCCTGGCCTTGCGATACCTGGCCTCCCGTATACCCTGTGATTTGGTCGAGCCTTCGGTGCTGGGCTTGTCGGCGCGCTTTTTATGCTTGCGCAGCATACGTTCACGCGAGCTACCGAGCGCCATCAGCCGCCGTCGCCTCTGCAGGCTGAGCTTGGGGAAGGGGAAAGACTTCTTGACGAAGCCGCCCCCGCTGTATCTGCAAGTAGTTCTACGGTTACCACCACTCGGCTGCGCATCAACAGCGCTACAACACCGACATAGCACCGAGTCACAGAAAAGGAAGAACATACAGATTAATATACAAGTCGTTGGGATAATTTTTTTCTTTGGGGTTGATATGAGCGAGCGTGAACCCATGAGCACGATGATCGGACGTGTCAGATAGATGGAATTTAGCTAGCTTTGTTTTTGTGTATCTGTGTGCGTGCGCGGGTGTTTGTGAGGAGGAGTGTTTGTTTTGAAAATGAAATGTAAATACTGAAAATTATATTGTTTATATATTTTCTACAAGACTACAAGTACAAGTGTTTGTATTTTTTTCTATACAAGATACATGCGTGATGGAATGCGTGAATGATTAAGAGAAGATAGGTCATTGACAATTACGAGAAAATAAGTCATGGCGACAATATATACCTTTCTCGCAGAGTCTGAGACAATTGATTGATAGGACTAGGACCAAAGCTTTGGTCAGCCTCTGAATTTTGATAGATTGTACCACGCATGACTACATCTGATGGATTAACAGGTATCTCTAGGCTCTCTGCCAAACTCTGTTTCAATGTATGCAATTGCTTTGTACTTTCTGACAAAGGCCTAAAAGCAGACACGTTTACTTATACAAATTTTATTTTATTTATTACAAAAAAACATGTCCTTAATATAAAAAACATATATATCAATAAGAGAATACAAAATAAAGTGAATAATGTTTTTTTCTTAATAATCCAAAAATCAATTCGTTGTTGAATCGAATTATTATAATTGATTTATGGTAAACGTAAAAAATTCATTTTCTTTCATTCGTTCATTACCCACCCAGAGGTCGGAGATAGGAATTGCAGTCTTTTGGTTTCGCCCCAACAATCACGCAACACGGAATCGTCAATGATACCAGTGTCGGGAAGATTGACCACTGGACAGGGCGGAGGTAATCTTACTCTCAAACCCCAAATTGTCGTGCGCTTCTTGATTTCTCTACCGCATTTAAATCTATTTCTATTGTTTGTTAGTATCGCAAGTATAGATTCCCTACGAACCTTTTCACTGACATCACGAATCTGCAAGGAAAAAGTTTATTAAATATAGTAATTCTTGGTTGAAACTTAATAACTATTGTTACTTACAGATATCAATTAAAAAAAAATAAGACATTAAATCATTTAAACATAAGTTAATCAATTTTTGTTGTAACTCATTTACTTACTCTTGGTGGTAACTGTAATGTATTCCAGTTATCAATTGCATAAGGTACAATCACAGTATCTAAATCATAGTATTTCTTTGCATTGTAAACCGTAAGATTGTACAACATCAAGTGGACAAGGTCTACCCATTTTAATTCTAATCGCCGTACAAATTCCTTGCCATAATTGCACATTGAACAAACAAATACATAAAATCTGTAATGTAAGCATATGATAAATGAATTGAATCTAATAGTCATGTGATTAAAAAAAAAAAAAAAAAAAAAAAAATTATATATATATATACCTGTCCCCACTGTAAAGAGGGTATGACAAACAGCTAATACACTTTTCATGGAACCATTGTTTACAGCGGGCACACTGCAACATTTGAGTATACCATTCGCCATTCAAACCACAGTAACAGTATATTTGTTCGGCATTAACTCTGTGATGAGAATCCCAATTCAACATTTCAGGCTAGAATCAGAAAAAAGTAATATTGTTTACATTTTAATGACTAATAAATAATATTTTGTTGTAAATATAATCAAGAACTCAATTATGACAAATTTAAAATAAATTTTGGATTTTAAAATTAAAAATAAGAATTTATTTTTTTTAAAGGTAAAAATGAACCTGCTTTATAATTTGATTAATATAATAATTTTAGAGTGTATGAGTTGTAATTGAAATGATATTAAAATTAGAAATAATATGATTAGATATCATACATCATATGGTAACTTTGTTTTGTCATCTGGTGGGGGAAGTGGTTGATCTCTACCACTGCAAACTTTTCTTATGCTTGGCTTTACCATAGATTTCTTGATCTCTTTTTGAGGCTTAGGCTCACAGTCATAACATTTTTTACACTTCCAATGCGCCTCTGGAAGTGTATCCTCTTTTCTGATTTGTGGCTGTAAATTAATAAATAATATATACTTACATATAATTATTTAAAATAATTTACTTTATTTCAATGAGTATTTCTTATTATAAGTAGTAATTTTAGTGTTTTTCACTTTTTTACATTTGAAACTATTATTGTTCTTTACATGTAACAACCAATAATTATTTATTTAGAATGATATAGATAAATAGTTAAGAAAAATAAACTTACTTGATGACAGTACTGGTGATACCCACGACCACATTTATCACAGGTAACAATTTCATTGTCAGCCCTGCATTGAGACTTCTTACACAAAACACATGTAACATCAGATTCTGATGCTAATTTTGTCAGTTCTTTAACTGATGACCACGAAGATGTGTTGTCCAAAAACTTGATAAGACATCTTTCTCCTGCCAGGTCCACCTATAAATATGTTAATATGATAAAAATTATTAATAATTACGTAGAAAATCATAACATATATTATTATTGGAAATTAATTAATTTACTGTTAATAATTTAACTATTATTCGATAAATAAATAAAACTAATATAAAATTTACATTTAAATAATAACATTCAAAATCATTGGTATTTTTATATTAAAAAAATATTTAAAGTATTGAAAAAGAATATTTCAGCTTAATAAGCATGTTTACCTAACCTCTTTTACTTTTCAAATGATTATATTTATTTAATGATTTTTGCCTAATACTACATGCCATTCATAAATTACAATATTTTAATATCTATATACTTTTTGCACATAAGTATAATTTTTAATCTTTTGTAACTAAGTTTATACTTGGTTTGAATAGAACAAATTATTTTAACCAAATTCTTGTAAAATACCGATTTTACATAAAATATATAATCTTTTTTCCATACCTCCACAATCGTTCCAAGATAGTATTTGCCATCATTGTGTTGAAGGAGAACATCTTCACCAGGAACAAAGCCAAGGCGTTCCCTTGTTGTACTATCAGGCGATGCTGAATTATCCTCAGACTCTGCCATTTTTGTTACTTATCTATTGAAAAACAAACGGAATTAAATTGTATAAAAAAAATTG
>UXGD01005481.1:0-14362 GCA_900474315.1 Torymus auratus
GATGATTTTGAGCACTCGTGTATCACTCGTGCTCAATCATCATCCTCGCTAGAAAAAGTCAATTTTCCTCCCTTGTTAGGAATAGAACAAGAAATAAGTAATACTGAAAAATGAACATGCCAACAGTTAGAAATTTCTACATGATGAATACAGTACGTGAGAATTAGAAATAACAACTGGTTTTCTATAATAAAATAATACCCATAACTGCGAAATCATTTAACTAACAGAATATTCGATTTTAATATTTCAATTATCTGATTTATTATTAGTTCCGTTAATAATTTAATTATTGAATTATTCAGTTTCACTTTTCAGTTTTTAACCGCTGTTATTATGGTTTCAACTCGGCAATATTAACTGCTCGTCAAACTATTCGAGATTATTATTTTATACGACAAAAATATTTTTGACAAATCTATTCCCACGTTGTTTAACTATATATTTTTTACACTGCTGCCTTTGTATATTGCGTGTTATACTTTCAGTCACATTGTCCTGTATATAGAACATCTTTTTGATATTTTTTTACCATATTTTTTATTCTGTAGTTAAAGTTTTCCGATTTTCGGCATATTAGAAAAAGGGTTCAACTTTAGAACGTATTATTAGATATCGTATACTTATTAAATATTTTTAATTTGTTCTAAAAGAATAAATCCTAAAAATTAAATTTTTCATATTTCATCTGTTTTTAGCGAAATTCGATAACTTGTAGTGCGTATATAACCGCTTCGAAGTTTTCTGTATCGCTGACTTCGAATTTACAATATCAGATTTTTCAAATTCAATATGTCGGATCAATAGTCGTTTCTAAAATTGCGTGACTAAAGAAATTAAAACTACTACAGAAAACGCTATTGTTAGGTGAACCAAATTCGATATTGATTGATGTCAATGTGAACGAATTGTCAATGATACCTATACTTCTCCAACAAATCTTAATTTAATTGGACAGCATTTTACTTTTTCACAAATTGACGGTTTTATCTTTTACAAATTTTATGTTTTCCATATTACTGAAGAATCTCGTACGATCGCCCTTATCAATTATCGATATCTTAATAATATTTATACAATTCTCACATTTGTGTATGCATATAGGCATATATGCTTGAAAATTTCGGTACCTTAAATTATCATCCTCATTGTCAAAAAATCCAAGTAAATCACAGAAATGTTTTCTACACACGCGCGCACGTACAAAACCAAGATACCGATTTCTCAACTGCACCCCGCACACACCTCATCATCCGTACGCATCCTTGACTAATTTCTCATCTTCTGAAAAAGCCCTCTCCCGCCAAAACCACGATCGAATAATAATACGCTAGCCCGTCCTCTAAACACCGTATATTAAGTACACAAGACCTACAGAGAGAGACAAAGCGGGAGGCCTGCGCTGGCACGGGCGCAAAAGAGAAATGGCGGCAGCGGTCGCCTGTGCTCTGCAGAGGGGGGCAGGGGGCCACATTGGAAATTTCGCGGGCTTGTATCGAAATCGTCGCTGGCGCGCGCAACCCCGCACTAAATCGAATTCCAACCGCGATTTCGAAGTTTAATTGGAAGTCGTGGCGAGCGGTGGCTGTTCCCTTCCCTCCTCTTCCCCCACCTCTCTTTCCCTGTGCGCTCGTATATAGGGGAGACGAATATGTGTCTCTGTGCGCATGTGTGAGTCGTATGTATATATTAGCGCGTCGTCTACGAGGACAATCTTCGTGCGATAATTAAGGCTACAAGGAGAAGATGTTTACAGGAGGGCGCGAGGTTAGAGCAGGCTGAGAAGCTCGGGTCCTCGGTGCCGTCGAGGCTGGCGTCCTTGAGCGACGACTCGTCCATCATGCCCGCGGCTGTCTTCTCGTAGCCGTGCTCACGGCTCCACTGCTTCTTTGAGTCGCGCCGCGGGTTGGGCTTGTGGCCCGTCACAGGCTTTGGAATTTCTGAAAGGTATAGAGATCTGGTTTAATTTCCAATCCATTGTAATGAAGATCAAACAGTTTCGCGGCTTATATATAACTGAGTATTTCTACTTAGCAATCGTGATTACAGGTAACGAAACGTTCACGATGAATTATATAGAAATGGAAAATCTGTTATATATAGCAAAAATTTATAATTCCCTTCGTTTGTAACGAATATTTCATTCTCGGCTAACTACGATGATTGGGGATTGACGCGTTATAGCGAGCCAGGCCATCCGCTCGCGGACACACGACCGCGGCTAGGCTGGCGAACCTCGTGCAATGCGCGTCAATACGCCAGACATAAGATACGTGAAAACGGGGAAAAGAGATGAAAACACGCGAAACTAAAGCTTATCGAAAGTCCGATGCGCGGGTACAAGGGAGTGACGGAAGCCCGAATGGCCACGGAGTAGAGAGAGAGACAAAGGGTGTCGTGCTGACTGTTACAGAATGCTATTACACATCAGGTAGTTATGCTCTACAGAGCAGGAGGATGTGGTAATACACTCACATATTCTCACTCACACGGGAGACAAGCCGCGGAAAATGGCGTTTTAGCTAAGTGTCACGGGGGGATGGCTCTTTTCAATTTTAGAAGCGCGGGCGCTGTCCTAACGAGATGGCGCAAGGGCTCTCTCTCTCTCTCTCTCTCTCCTTCCTTCCCTCTCTCCCCTTCTGTCTCTATTTGTTGGCTCGGACTCTGTTTTGTTCGCATCTGTAACAGCTAGTATAGATTAATACAAATATAATCATTAAGGAGAGAGAAGAATGTAGCGAAAGAATAATTTTCTCTAAAGCGTTTAAATTGAGAAGAAACACAATGAAATTCCTTCATAGGGGAGAGGCTATCAATATGGACTAATTATTTTGTTATATATAAGATGATTACATGAAAGTTGATACTTTTAATATCGTCGCTTCCGAATAAAAAGGCCTTATCTCGGAATCCGGTTGAAAAAGGTCTTACCTCGGAATCGGTTGAAAAAGGTCCTATCTCATACGTTAATTGCGGTTTGATAGGCATTCACACGCAACTTGCGTGTGAGATAGGGCCTTTTTCAACCGGATTCCGAGATAAGTCCTATTCAACTGGATTCCATGATAAGGCCTTTTACAACCGGATTCTGAGATAAGCCCTTTTCAACTGTCTTTCTTTATTTGCTCCCATGGTTAGTATACGATATTTTTGTCTAGTGAGGCCGAAAATACAACATTCGTGATCGGGCGCCGGGAGCGAAAGTGGTATTTTCGGCCCACTAGCCAAAAATGTACTATTAACATAGTATATATAATATCAAATCTTTAATTTGGTACTGCTTTTTTTATAACAGTGCCCACATTGGGAGCATCTACCATATAATTATAATTTAATATTTATAATAAAAAAATACACATACAAGAAGAGTCCATGATCTTCGAATAATTGATTTGTCTGAAATTTCACAGAAGGGTTCTTTAGGACGTGTTTAAATGGTGTGCCTTTTATTGAGTATAGCTAAACAGATTATTGAAGTAGACAGGCAAAGCTTTAATTTAAGCGTTTTTTTTTTTGTTGAAAAATATTGATTCCTTAGAAAATTATAAGCAATCAATGATAACGTAAGAAAAATATTAAAAAGCAACTGTAATATACGTACATACATTGGTGATTGACTTCTTATAATTTCCTGAAAAATTAATATTTCTTAATGAAACAAAGTTTAAATTAAAGCTTTCTCTGACTACTTACTTTTTTTTCATTTTAGTAGCCTTAATATTCGCAAAGCTACAATGAAAGAAATGACTTTTATCTTTTAAGTTTCTTTAGCAAAGTAAATAGCTTGGATATCAATATATTATGAGGCCCATTGGCATACACGCTAAGATACAGGTTTCTTTTTTAGACTAAAGAATACTCCTATCAAATTCCAGGAAAATCAGTAGCCTGAAATTAAAGTCTCTCCTTATTGAGAACTTATAATTTTTTACTTATTTAAGTAAAAAATATTGCCATTACTTACAATAATTCATTTATTAATTATATTTATTAATTTCATGCAGTACGTATTTGTTTTAAGATTGAAATATATTTTTTATGAATTTTATAAAAAAATAAAATAAAAATTTTAGGTTACGACCAAGGAGCATTTCAATGAATTCTCATTGTAGGAAATTCTTTCAAGTGAGTAAAAGTTAAGATTTTTATCAAATTACAAGTTGTATCTCTGATTGAGTTCGTTTTTATCGCCAAAGCTTTAAAAAATCAGCCATTTACACTATTACATTCTAGGAGCGCGATAAGAATTTGCGACGAGCTCTTAATTTGCTTATAACTTTTAAAATAAACCTTGTACCATTTTTGGAAACGGACCAATACCGTCTTAAAACTTCACACATTATTATTTTTGTTAAATTTAAATATAAAAAATATCCAAGTAATTAAAAAAAATAACCTTTTTTTTCACAAAATTTTAATAAAACAAAAATTCTTAATAAGTTTACGTTCAAATTTCTGAAAAGTTGATAAAAATCCTAACTTTTACTCACTTACTCACTTGAAAGAATTTCCTACAGTGAGAATTCATTGAAATGCAAGCGTTTCAAACAAAGCTCCTTGGTAATAACCCAAAATTTTGAAGAATCATTAATCTGAAATTTTGAGGTTAAAATAAAAATAAAAATATACGTATTGAGTATTTTATTATGGAGATTAATAAAAAACATATTTAAATCTTTCAAAAAATATGAGTGTAAATCTGACATGGAATGGCTCTTCTACAATTATAAAATCGAGTGATTTATTAAATATAATGAAAGTTTATTTTGAATTAATGAAATATTAATTATAATTTATAAATTATGAATTATAATCCATTCTACTTCACATGATACAGTTATTTTTATAAAAAAAGAAATAATTTAAGAAGTTGTACACAATATATTCCAATCTTGAAAATAAAATATATTCAGGTAAATCAATATCAATCATCAGTCAGACTTTAATTTTCGTAATTGCTACGTTAAATTTTACACTTTTGTAGAACATATAAACCATTATCATTCTTGATAAAATAAATACGCCGATAATCGTAACGCAAACACAATACAACCCAACTGGAAATATCATACTCCTGGAAAGTCGTATTCTAAAGATACGCAGCAGTTTCTGCAGCGACTTCGATTCTGCGAGCTATCACGATATTGCAGTGCGGCTGTTTCTATGAATGTCCACAAACGAGCCGCAAATGAGCGGCCACAGGAATGATAATGGCGGCCCTTGGAATCCACCGCAGCGGCAACGATGGCTTCGATTCATGCCGCGATCTCGGCATCCAAATACAAATCTAATTATTCTAAGCGTCTGTAATTAAGCTGAACATTTGTCTTGAAAACTGTATGCGTAAGATGTAAGATGTAATCGCGTGATTTCGTTTTGCTTGTCGCATTTATTCATACATATTAAATTCTTGCAGAGGAAGCTTTGATTTCAATAATAATGTGGCGGTCAATAAACTGTTTATAGGTTGCACTTCTATGACGGTAATCACCGCTGTGATAAATTACAATACATCAAGTAAATAAATTCAAATTAATTCTGACATTTCATGATGAGTAAAGTAACGCTATATATATGTATACTTAAATATAGCAACACTTGTCGAGTGATTTTGTATGTTGCAGGAGGGATCGCGCGGGTAATATGATGCTCGCCCAACAGGAAATTAAGTGCAAGTGGTCAGTTCCCGGTATATTTTCCGGCCGAATCGAAATGTCACGCTGGCGGGGCATACATGTTATATACAGGCCGATCGTACCGGGAGTGATTCAAGATGAAAATAATTGAAATTCTCTTCGACCACTATTCTCGACCACGCTATATTCGGCTCTGACAGATTGGAATGTCAAGTTCCACTGGCGCACGTTTTTCGCGAATTCTGTTCACGGCAAATCGGCGACCGCGCGTGCTGGTATATATATAGTTGCGCGGAACTCTCTCTCCCTCTCACTCTCTTTCTCTCTCTCTCTCGTCTTTCGTTGATAGATCAGCGAAAAATCGCGAGAGCTTTATTAAGTATAGCGGACGAGGATGATTAGAGGGCATCAGGTGTACATACACTCCGCGAACTTTGATGAACTTTTATTGGTAAACGGATTAGCCCCAATGAACGAGGATCTGTCGACCGGAAAAATGGCTGATCTAAGTGTGCTAGATTAACTTCCTCCGGTCGCTCTTTTTCGAAGAGAGAAAGAGAGTAAGTAGGAAAAAGGAATACGAGTTTGGGGATTTTTCTGATTCACGAGCACCA
Source organism: Torymus auratus (assembly GCA_900474315.1). Classification (NCBI taxonomy): domain Eukaryota; kingdom Metazoa; phylum Arthropoda; class Insecta; order Hymenoptera; family Torymidae; genus Torymus; species Torymus auratus. Next base: position 6,251 of record UXGD01005481.1, read on the forward strand.
GCGCATTGAATCGCGAATTCTTCGAGGGCATAGCGGCCAATTAGCGATTCAATTAGGTCAATTTTGAATTTCTTCGGTCACTCGATTCAATATTCATTCTATTAATTTAACCTGGCTCTTTACCATTCTGACCTACTGCGCACTCGTATATACCTATTCTTCCGCGCTGCATTCTCGCAATGAAAATCGCATTCGGCCAGCCGCAGGCCGCTAATTGAAAATAAGAAAAAGGTTTTCAGTACCTGCGCGGGATACTTGAGAAGTGGTGTGCCAAAAGTCATTGAATCGGCCAGTATGTATTCAGATTAAGCACAATCGTCCTCAATTATCGGTCGCTTAAAACATATATACACACCCTCGTGTACACACAGCCACATGTGGCTGAATATATAGCGCGCGCGGGCGCTTACACCTCTCCATTTATTTTAAATTACCGATGAACGAGAAGTTTCCAGTTTGCTTTTGTGTCTGCGGTCCATTTGTGCCACGGAAGGAAATTTTCCCGAAGCTATGTTCTTTCTCTGTCTTCTTTCGCTCCCTGTCTGCTGTAGATATATATATACCCGAATGCGCGAGCAATGTCCTCACTGTGGCAAAGCGTTGAGAGACGCGGAGAAAGAAAGAGCAAAGCCGGAACTACTAATTGGGGACTCGCGCGCGTCCAATTAAAGTGGCCACGACGCAAGTGCATTTACGCGCGCGCCCGCAAAGAACAAACGCGCTTCAAGGGCCTTTTCGCTGCTGCAGGCGAGGAGTGGCCGATTAAAGGCATTTGATACAGTTTCAACAGCAAAAGCACTCGGGGCCTAGACGCGAACTCGAGCTTTTCCCTTTATCCTCGACTACCCAACTCGGAAATCTTGATGGGACTGCGTTTTTCTTTTTTGGGGCTTGCACCACTGCCGATACTTCCGATACCTGAAAATTCGATAATTTTCATTAAACCGCCATGTATCAAAAGGCGAGGGAAAGATATTCGCGCTATTTGAATAATCTCGGATTAATACATATATATATCTTCATTAATGTCGAAGCTTGGCTTCGTGAAAAGCTAGTCCCCGCGCACGGTGACTCGAGCGTCGTTTTTTTTCTTTTTCGTTTAAGAAAAGGTAAGTTTGAGAAATCTAGCGACCGTATGACACAATTTAATTACGGTATGAAAGGCTGCTCATAAAGTTAGTCTGGCTAGTGTGGCCATTAAAAATCAAGTGTTTTTTCTAATGAAAACTTTGAAAAGGCAACGCTGAAATTTTTTAATCCCCGCGCGGTTGCAAAGGATCAAGTGGCAAAAGTTCGTATGTTTAATATAATATTTGGAAAATTTTTTAAGTGAAATATTCGGATTTGGTCAGGCGGGATATTAAAATGATTCAATGGGATCGACATTCAATATAGCCGATATTTTAACGTATATTATTTTCATGCGCGTAAAGATATGAATGTATCGGATTCTATTTGTCATACTCTCTGAAATACTTCTGCTCGACTTTCGCATTGTACGAAAAATTTCAAAACTTACTTATATATTCTCTTTGAGACATATCCAGGAAAATGATCCCCAATAAGTTAAAAGCACTAAAGTCCAAAGATTAAAAATTTATCCTCTCATTGGCAATTCTCGTTGGAAGTCTTTTCTCGCTGCCAGTCAAGAGTTTCGAAATTCATTTCGATCACCGCTATACTTAGACTTCCAAAGGCTATTTGGATATTATGAAGATAGCTATTTTTACTCTCGAACTGATAACGCGTGGGTGCAATACACAGGCAAAACACACGCACACATATACACATTATGTATATGCAATTTATCCTACAATTTCCTTTAATCCGGTGATAAAAAAAATAAAAAAATAAAAAAAATAAAAAAGAAATAAAAAAATTGAGACATCTCTGAAATAAGTTTTTTATAGTTTTATAGTCTATACACAATACACGAAAAATCTTTGGATCACAGGAAAACGGTATTGTGACACAGTTTTAACCGCACATTAATTTTTCTTGTGGAAATTTAACATGAGAAAAATGGTTGAAAAATATTCACTGATGATTAACCAATAACAAGTTCTTAGGTTCAGTCGTTACATCAGAATACAACCAACAATTTAGAATTTTTATAATATATGTCCCTTAATTTGAAAAAAGATTACATGAATTTTTTCAGTATTTTTTATCACGCACTTTTTCGAAAAAATAATTCTTGAAAATCGAGTTTTGAACATACGCTGTTATGGTAGAGTGAGGTTATGCGACCTTGAACATAAATAACTCTTATAAAAAAGTACAAATAAAGTTAAAAGACCTTTATTTTAATAGAAAAATAATCAAAGAATAAATACGCAGAGAGATCTTGGTCGCTTATATAGGTTTATATAATACGCTTATTATTATACATGTATGGTATATAGAACTAGAAAAAAATTATTGCAGATACGAAAATTGATTGCATGTGTCTCAAATGTTATTTTCTTCGTTTTATGACCAAATTAAAGAAAATTTTAGGGGGAATTGCACATATATTTATTTATAAATATTTACATATATCTGGGTATTCTTATCCGGCAGCGCGGGTATATATAGAAGGAATAATACTATACGGGTTCAGCCCGCAGCAACGGCCCCGTTCGCTCGCAGCGGAAGAAGCGTAGCACAGCAACTAGCCCTACTTCGACAAAGCACGCGAGCTATCGTATTTCACATACCTACCTCCGAGACGACGTAAGCCCATTCGAATCGAAGGAAGTGCAGTGCGAGTGAGAGAACCAGTATAGCGGGGTGGGAATTTGCATTGCACATTGCGTCCTCCCGGAAATACTTGCGATCGTCTCTCTCTCTTTCTCTCTCGCGTTACTGCTCAAAGAGCCCCCCCCCCTCTCTCTCTCCTGCTGGACAACGACATGCATTACACGTCCGCGGTCAGTCAACCTGCGAACGCGTTCGAGCCGATATTCTAAAGACATATACTTGTCCAGTCTTAATTAAATTTCTAATATTGAAGTCAAGTCTCTCAGCCTCCCTTGATATTAGTAAGCTGACTTTTTTTTAATTTATGTTTTCTGACTTTCAGTCTATTTCGCAAGTGCCTCATATTGGCACGGTAAATTAAGCGTTCTCGTTCATTAACTTTGAAAATATACATAAATTTGGACAGAATAAGAAGAAAATTTTGATTATGAAAAAAAACAATTGGAAACTTGTATTTTTCCCTGGTAGAAAATAAACCAACTTTATTGGTTAGCATATTAATCAAATGGTTAAAACTATGATTATATTTCCAATCATCTACAATATTATGTTTTCACATGTGTACATAGTTATTCTACATTGACAATAGCAACATTATCATGGTGTGACTTTTTTAATTGATAAATTGACAAAAGTTCGCCAATCGTTGGTTAACATTTCTACCAGCTTTATTTGTTTTATGAGATAATAATTAATAGGGTAAAGTCTCCCAATATGGCCCAGCGCCTAATATGGATCATCTCGATATTTCGAAAACTACGAGGCCCTATTCTTTCGTAATAGATTCCGTAGATGTATTTCAAGTCCAAATGAGTGACTACAATGTGGTCTTATGGCCATTAAATGTATTTCCGAAATAAGAGATCTAATTGTTTGTTTCAAGCTGTTATCACTTTTTGGAGTACTCAAGATAGAATAAGCGCAGTTTAAGGTGAATGATATCGACTTTGTTATACACAAGTATTATTCTCGTACCAGTATAAAGTATTTTATATCTATTTATTTTATTAAGTTTATTTGAAGCCGCATTAACTAAAAGCGACCCCATTATGATACATAAATATACATAGGATATATAATTATACATATAATATATAATAAGTTGATGTTAAAGTTACATATTTTACATTATATAAGCGATAATATACATTAATTATAATATACATATGATAAATGGTATCCGTTTATTTTGATTGAAAAATATTTTTATTTATTATATGATAAATAGTACTTCAAAACTCAAAAGTTCCTAATGTGGACCACTTTCATAATTTATATGGACCATGGGTAGATTCTATATTTTTTCATATTTTTACTTTTTATTGTTGCAATAGAATTCTTTATTACCTTACGTATATTTATAATCGTCGAAAAATCTATTATAGTTTTATTTATATAAAATTTTTAGATTTTCTACTGCTTTTTACAGATAACAAAAATAAATGAACAATCATCAAATAGAAAAAACAAATGCTTTCTAATGAAATAAACATGTTTTGATACTTTAATGTACTTTTTTATTTTTAAATATTTCTCACGATTTTTTAAAGTAGCCCATATTAAGAACCCATTTTACAAATTCACGAAAGTTATATTTTTTTTCACTCAAAAACTTTATAACATATTATTTTTAACACACCTTTATAGAAATTGATCATTCTAGAACATCTAAAATTCAGTGTGCCATATTGGGAGCCTTTATTCTATCTGATGCAATCTTGTCTACGTGTGAGTTGAATCTTGCAACTGTAGCCTTATTCATAGTTTGATATTAAAATACATATCCCGAGGTTTAGACCCAGACTAAATTAATATTTGATAATAATTTCATATAAACATACAATATGAAAATTGATTGAATATTAAAAAATTCTATTACTTATAGCAGATTGATACTCAATTCTCCCATATTTTATTCAGTTCAAGATATTTTCTGAGTGTCACTTATGCTTGAAGCTTTGAAGTCGCATTCAATGTTACATAAATCAATTTTTAAGTCTTGAATATTTCATATATTTTAGAAATTCTACAAAATTTTTCATAACATGAAAATTTATATTTTTCTAATTTATCGAACAAAACTTACATTTATATGCATTTCAGAAAATCAGATGTATGCGTAGATTATTTTCCTTTTGGAAGTATAATATCTGTATCCTTGTGTTATCAAAAAATAGTGCAGAACTAATGATACTCACTGTATACTTTAATTTTGCCATCTGTTTCCCCTAAAGAATTCGTTGCTATACATCGGAATGGTCCAAAATCTTCATCTCGAACTGCCCTTATCGTCAATTTCATTTCAGTCTCGTAAACAGATGTGAAAGATTCCACTTTAAAATGTCCATCTTAAAATAGAGAATTTATTTTCAGTATCAAAAGAACATTTATTATTCGACTTCTTACGCATGTATTTTAACAAATAAAGATTACATTTTAATGTCTTCATTGTATAACATCAATTAGTATAATTTACGTCAAAACATTACAGAGAAGAGACATATGATTTCAAAGATTCCTCTATAAGAAAACCAGAATCATTAATACCTTTTTTTAAACTCAAATGTTTTGAGAGTCACTTTTAATTAATAATTTATGGTGCTCCGTACTTGCATGGAAATCAAATCTATTTAATTGAATTCTAATACAAACTTTAAAAGACGATAGCACGGTTACACGATAAAAAATAATTTTCAGTTCACCTGTAAATTTTGTTTACAGGTTAATCGTTTGTATTCATTAGTAGATACTTTTAAAATAGATATTTAAAAACAGTTGTGTCATAATGTTTATATATTATGATACTAGTACCATAAGTGGCCCATGGTGGCACAACGTGAAATTAGCGCCCGAGCATAGCGAGGGCGATAACTCACGTCGTACAGTGGGCCACTGAAGGCACTAGTGTCGTACGATATGTTATAGCACGTTTACATAAATCCGCTGTCACGTCTATCCGTAAGAAATCAACTATACCTGGTTGCGCTCGGGCTCTACCGCGCGGTGCTACATTGGACTACTTATGTCACGGATAGGCGTGACATAAGTGTGGATTTATGTCACGCAATGCTATGTAAAAGAATATTTGGATACCGTTGTTTATTGTCTCATTGAGGGGTGTTGTCCAGTAAGTGATCGGCCGTGGATACGCCTCGCTATGACACTCCAAAGTTAAGGTCTGTCCCTCATAAGCGCCGACCAACTGATTTTCGATTCGCAGCATCGGCGGAACTGTTGATATAGATAACCCACATCGTTAATAGAGTCCAACCCACCATCCGTGGACCGAAAAGCAAAGCAGTGTTTGAAGAAATGTAGCTATACTCATCAATGTAAGTATCTTCTCCTTTGCATACAATTACTCAAGTAAATAATGCATGCTCATAGACTTGACAAAAGCACAAGGAGGGGGAGCGAGTGCTATAGTATATATGTGCTTGTGGGTGGATGGATGGGCTGTGTGCGTATGTGAGTGCGTGCGTATGTGTGTGTGTGTGTGTGTGTGAAAGGGAGAGAGCGAGAGGAAAAGGAAAATCCTTTGACGAGCCATCCAGAAAGCATAAACAATAGGCCTTTCGTGTAGAATATAATTGTGGCATGCGAGGGAATCCGGCGACTAGGAAATTTTCACAACTGTGCAAGAGAGGGAGAAAGCGAGAGAGAGAGAAAGAGAGAGAGAGAGAGAGAGAGAGAGAGAGAGAGAGAGAGAGAGAGAGAAGCGAGAGAAGAATACCTAGTCGCACGAGCGGAATGTATACAGTGCGGCTCGCATGCCTGACTTGAAAGCGGGAAAGCGCGAGGAAGAGGGATAGAAAGCGAGGCGTGCGCACAATGGGGTAAAATGCACATTCGAAAACAATTTGCCCGGAGATTTGAGAAATTCATACATGCAACCACCGCTCATATACGCGGCTCACGTGGCCTTATTCCAAGTAGCGTTATTATAAGCGCGCGCAAGCGCGTGTGCGGCTGAAATTCGCCCGGCTACGAATGAAATTAAGCCTCCCGCTAAATTAGGCGTCCGCGCGCGCATCTATTCCGAAGGATTTTGCACGCTGTAAGTTTGCGTAATGCGCGCCCTCGTGTGCGCGCATGTGAGAGAGAGAGAGAGAGAGAGAGAGATAAAGAGAACGAGTATAATGTGTGCGAGTGAGAGCGAGAGGAGCTGCGAGAAGGGAGAGGATAAAGGCAGGCTAGTTGGCCGTTTACGAGCGCTGTATATAGAAGGATTTTGTGCGCGCGAGTGCGAATGTGAATTAGCAGCGCGGCGAAGGGATTATGGGATACAGTGCACGCGTGCGCACGCGTATGTGTATGTGTAAGGTCATATATATGTATGCGTAAGTGTGGATGTATATATACACACGTACAGTGGACAATGAGAACGATTCGCTTGCTGACTGTCGGCGGCACCCCGTTCGAGGCGATGCAGAGATAGGCTCCCATGTGCAGCCGGTTGACACGTGTTATTTCCAGCTCCGAACCCTCGATGCTCGTCACTGACCAACAACAAATCATATATTTACACAACGCGAGCGGGTGAGAGAGAGAGAGGGAGAGAGATGAGGGGAGGAAGGTAAAGGAATAGCGAGAGGGAGGGAGGGCGATGAGGTGAGGGAGGTAAAGGGATAGCGCGAGAGAGCGCGCGAGAGGGGGGAGTGAGAGAGAGAGAGAACAGTCAAAGCCATTCAGCGCGATCTCCTATATATGCGGCAACACTTCCGCGGGCAGCCTGTTTGCGTCCCGCCGCCGGAACAATGAGTACGAGCATATTATGCGCGTTAATCGAAAGCCATGGGCACGCGTATATACGTGCCGGCTGCATCAAATCAGTTTTTATATTAGCCCGCGCGAAATGCAGGGCCGCGGGCGATTTCGCCTGACTTGTCGCGTTCTGTAGAATACGTTGGGGGATCCGATTAACGATTTTCAGCCATTGTACCCATCATGTATGTGAACGCCTCTTCATTCGGATGCGCGGTCGCCGGTTTTGTTCCCGTGATAAGTTTCTCATTGACCTCGGTGGCCTTTGTTGATTCTTCAGTCGTAAACTCGGTTTATTGTCCGTGGTTTCGACAGATCCCTCGACGCATACGCGGCGGATTCTCGGAATTCTTGCAAAGCTATGTGATTATTGTTGATTGTCGTTTTATAAAAGAACGATGACCCGAAAGTTGTTAGAGTCCGAGAAAGAGTTCGTAGTTTGTTTAAAATTAAGAGCGTAACTTTGAAGTTATTGTGAAAGAAATTGTTCAACAATGCGTAGTACTAAGAACATCGATCCAATATACGTTCGTACCCCCCCCCCACACACAGACACATACACACACATACACACACCCACACATATACACACACACATACGCACAC